>CP141148.1:11431658-11708033 GCA_035235625.1 Saururus chinensis
GGTCAGCTACAACTTCAGCATCACCATCCGCATGCATTGGTGCAACAGTCAGACAAGCCCACCAGCAGCCCATCCAAGCACCCACCCCCTCCTATATAGCATAAGAGATTTTTTGCATTCTGCTAGAGTGGCAGCCAAACTAGCTGTACAGGCATGGTGTGGGGGTTGAGTGTGGTCACACTTCAAATCGACTCTCTAACACAAAGGGGCATGAAACACAACCAAAAATAAAAGTTTTACATATTTATTTTATATAAAATATTTATTTATAATTTAATATTATTTAAATATATAAAAATTACAAAAAATTAAATTTATTTATTTTTTTCACTTGAAACTAACAATTAAAAAGTAAGTGATTGTGTAGCACAAGAAAAGATTGAATTGATGAATAGCTTCTATGTTGGAGACAACATTAGTGGATGTGGCAGTTGCCTACAAGCTGATGTAAAGCCAACCATTGCGGAGGTAGAAGAAATATAGGTGGCTGATGCACTCGTAGAGGTGGATTAAATGGAGGTAGCTGATCAATAACATCTTCATGTGGAGGTGGAAACTATGGAGGTGGTTAATCCATATCTTGCCCTTTCTAAGGTGGAAACCTAGATACTTGGGCATGTATGAGAAAAAAAAAGAAGAAAGTTGAGAGAATACCAAATAAACCACAACCAAAATATTTAACTCAAAATAAAAAATGGTTCAACTAATTACCAGGTCAAGCCAATTTTTAAGGATTCTCGTGTTTTGAGAAGCCCTTCCTAACCTAATAGAGGCAACAATGATATATTAATGTGGAGACCCTCTTTTTAAAAAGCAATCATAACAACAAGCTTGAATTAACAAAATCAAATGCATGTGCAAAACAACCAACAAACAAGCTGGTCCCTAGAGTTGTCATCACCATATAGAGTTCATTAGCATGAAAAAAATGCGACAAAGTCCTAGCCCTGTCTGACGCTACCCTCCATATAAGTGGAAATGCAACAAAAACTCCATCATCAAGCTGGAATCAGCTTCTTTAGATGATAGTTGGAGGATTAGAAGTCAAAAGAGTCATAAAGTGATGCAAGAAAAACAAAATGTAAAACTAACCATGCATATGTTTTACTTGATCCATCCAAATTCTTCATTTGTGTCGTCAGTGTAATTAGATTTTCCGCATGATGCTTGATTTTGCACCCCAGTTTTTTTATTTCGTCTAGACCTTTCTACAACATTCCAAGTAGTAAAATGTTACAATCATCATTTAATTGCGATAATAGTGTTAATATACCTATACATCATGATTTATCAAATTAACTCTATTTCTCTACATATGTTGTGCTAAACCAAAACCATATTTGTTGAAGACATTAGTAAAGCCCATTTTGCTGTGTAAAGGAAATTGGGAAAAGGCTTAAATCTAGAATACCATATTTATGTCAAGATAGAAGCACCGATACATGGTAATAATCATCTAAGAGTACTCCCACCACCACATTACAATCCTGATACCATTATTCATGGAAAACTTTTAAAAGATGAAAAGAAACCAGTTGCTAAACTATTTAAAGAAAAAACATCAACTATCCAATCTCAGTTTGTTTAGTCACTGACATGTCTAGTTGTCCACTTAAGCAAATAATGCAGAGACATGATTACTTTTCTCATGTTTCCTCAAGAATTCTCTGTCATCTATTTCATATGTGCAGTTCATATTACCTAATTAATGTTAACTTTAAAAAGTCAGCGTATAGATAACCAAATCATGTCACGATAGCATTAACAAGTATGGGGCTTCCCAAACAATACATAAGAAAAATTGTATATAAGCATCTATCGTTTAATAGAGCATCTGATCCAAAACTACATAAACCAATCAAAAATTGTGAAAACCACGAAAAGAACCATCCAATTTCCACTTTTATGACCCAAAGTAATAAATCCCTTCAAACTTCCTTTATAATTACATGACATATGCTTCATTTTTTTTGACATGACTATAAATCCCAGCCCCTCCTATTCCCACCCTCAGGATTTCATATGAATAGTCAGCAATATAACTACAAACCAATTTTTTATAACCAATTTGTGACATCTATTGTGGTAAGAAGATTTGTTCAGTTACATGAACATAGTGAACTTTGTAAAGATCAGCATCAATTGGCTCACCTGCGAGTATGCTGCAATATTCTCCATTTGCATAAGACTACCTTTATGTAGTATTATGCTCTAGCTTGCAAGACTCCCTAATGGGAAGCTTGGTGGTGACCCCAAGACTGACTCCAAATCCACCTTGCAGCCTCTATGATTTCCTGACTGAAGTGTAGATGGAATTTGAATGGAGAGGAGCGAGAGGGGAGAGGCGTAGGTTGGCACAGTCCAAAGGGGAAGAAGGAACAGAGGAGGGTGGGTGGAGTTGAAAGTGATAGCATGCATTTTCGTGAATGAATCAGATCATACAAAATGGATTTTCCATCTACTATTATTATTATCTATTAATTATCATGTGGGACCACATACGGGACCAATAAAATTGTGTACATTCTCCCACTTGGTCCGAATGATAATTAATCATGATAGTATAACAAGACAACATAAGGTGTACTCAATTATCTATTCAATTTGGCTACATAATACTATCATTAAACAAATCAATAATATGAGTCATGGCGGTTCTATGTCCTTAAACAACATAGTCTCTTCCATGTACCACAATATTAAAAAATCTGCCCTAATACCAATTGATAGCATGCATTTTCTTGAATGAATCAAATCATACAAAATGGATTTTCTATCTACTATCTACACTATTTTTCTAAAGTAAATTGCATACCTAGTTCCATTTTGAATTGACAAATCTTCGTAGGATAGGTTTCACTCC
Organism: Saururus chinensis; assembly: GCA_035235625.1. NCBI lineage: Eukaryota > Viridiplantae > Streptophyta > Magnoliopsida > Piperales > Saururaceae > Saururus > Saururus chinensis. The sequence continues at coordinate 11,434,522 of CP141148.1, forward strand.
CTTGCCCTTTCTTTCTGATGATTTTCCTTAAGATGGATCGGTCACCGTCGGGTTTTTCTTCGTTGGGCGAAGAGAGGACCATTTCCTCTATTTTATCTTCATATAACCGCTTCCATCAAGCGGTTACAACATTCACATTAAGAACCAATCATAAACAAGATAGATAATCTTATTATTATATATTAATTATCATATGGGACCAATAAAATTGTTTACAGAAAGAGGGAGGAGGGAGACGGGAGAGGTGTGGGTTGCTGCAGTCAGAAGTGGGGAACAGGGGAGGGGCACGGGTGATTAGGTACCAATTTCATGCCCAGTTAATGGAAGTGAGGATGGGTAAATGAAGTTGGCCCTTCCATGAGAAGCTGCCAATTCCAATCAGGATGCAGGAGCAGCCTTTCAAAGTTCTAACAATCAATCAAAAAGAAAAGAAAAAGAGGAGTTGTGATAGCTAGAAATCGGACAATAAGCAATCCACAGCTTTGTCCCTACTTTTTTTTTCCACACCAAATTCTTGGTCTCTCTTCTCACTTCATATCCAGATCAACTCCTAAATCCTTGATTCAACAAAGGAGGGGCACACATGGGTGGAGCTGTAAAGAGGAGGAATGAGAAGGGAGAGGCATGGGTCAGTGCAGTTCGAAGGGGGAGGAGGGAGAGGGGACGGTTGTGGGTGGGGTAGAGTACTAGGGGGAAGGAGGGAGAGGGGCAGGGCATGGCTGGAGTCCATATGGGGAGGATGCAGATGGGAGGCTAATGGTGGGTGGAGTCCTATGAGGGAGGTCGCTGGTGTCCGACAGGGGATGATGGAGAGGATCTGGGCGAGTGGGCATTGGAGCGAAATATTCAGAGCCCGCGTCAAAAACTTAAACGGGCAGAAGAAGAGGGGAGGGGGGAAGGCAGGGTGAGTTGGCAATGGTTCTACGTTAGTTGCGGGAGTAGTGTCGCGAGAGTAGTACCCTATCGAAATATCATTTTCCTTCGTGGAAATAGTTAAATCACGTTAGGGGTGCTTATGGATGTCTATAATCCATATGTTCGTTTATGTCCATGTCTCTATGTATTTATATATTGAGCGGATAATTTTTTGTATCCAAGAAGGGCACAGACTTGAACATGGACCATTTTTTATTCATCCTAATAAGGAGCTATGGACACGGGCATACCCTTGTCTGTATCCGTGGATGTCCCTGTTTGTCACCCTCACCCAAGCCTCCCATAAATATTAGTATAGTATTAAAAACAAAACGGAAAAAATAGAATTTAGTACCTATGTAAGATGTTAGGACTGTTCTAATATGCTACATAGGTACTTGACAACTTAGAAATATGAATATAGTACTTATGTAGTATGTTAGGACAGTCCTAACTGTCATGGCCCAGATTTTTAAAAGCTTTTTTAAATAACATGAATGGTAAGTTATGAGAATTTTTTTTCTTAAGTACAAAACAAACCATTCGATTAAATATACAGGTCATGATATCTGGGGTTCACAAATACGAATATCAAATCATATGATATCATTGCATGTATCAAAAATCCATAAAGAATAGTCTATCCATTTAAGTACAAGTCCATCATCCGTCTGAAAATAAATAACTAAGTTGACTTTCATGCCAAAGATATACTTATCATAATTGGAGAAACGAAGAACTACATCTCGTGCTTGTCATCTTGGACTTACTTGTCGTCCTACAACTAACAAAGGCAAACAACCAAACAACAATGACAGCAACAATGGAACCTCTCCACCCTCAGGAGAAGAGTTTTCAAAAGAATAAAAGGTTTTATTAATGTTTTTTAGATCGGGCTAACATCACCTGATGTTAGTTGCCTATGTACTCAACAAACAACATCTTTAATGTTATTCCAACAAGATCGGATCCAGACGTAATTCTATCTAAAAACTATAGTATCTTAAGAAGCATAGCATCAAACATACAATGCTTAAGTATTTTCAATCAACTTATATTTTATGCAAGTCCTTTGATTGTTCCACTTGTGCTAATTAACAATCAATAACAATTAATGTCATTAACTATCTCACACCCTAGTTGAATAATTAATACCTCTGTCAAATCTCTTAGACATAGACACATCATGTCACGACCCGGATTTTCAAAAGCCACGGGATCTTTTTTGCCTTAAGTACAAAACAAACCATTCTATTAAGAATCTAGGTCATGATAATTGAGGTTCATAAATATGAATATCAAATCATATGATATTATTACAAGTATCAATAAAGAACAACTTATCCATCTAAGTACAAGTTTGATATCCGTCTAAAAATAAATAACTAAGTTGACTCTCATGCCAAAGATACATTTACCAAAATTGGAGAAATGAAGAACTACATCTCATGCTCGTCAATCTTGGTCTCACTTGTCGTTACCTAGAGAACCTACAACCAACCAAGCCAAACAACCACAGAACTGGATCGGTTCGGATCAAATCCTGGTCAAAACGGGTCAGTGACCCGAGACCTAGACTCGGACCTACACAACCCCATGGGATTGTCTCCTTCCTGGAGACATCCCACTGCCGTGCAATGTCTATTGGGCCACAGGCGACAGTACCTTACCATCCCAGACCAATTCGCAACGGAAGGAAATCTCCGGGACAACAACAGTCCGGTGGCACATGCTACCGGCTCTGGCCATGTCGTCTCCTCACCCCAATGGTCGGCGAGGAGAAGATGGGCAGGATGATGGCAACACTGGCCACCCCCGCCATTGCTAGGCGGTGGAGGTTCCATTGCAGGGAAAAGAGTTGGAAGGTGGGAGGTGATCCAGTAACCATTAGGCGGCACGCACAACTAGCCCCCTCACCGTCACCACTACCTGCAATGGTTCCAGTCCCCAGATCTGAAGAAGGCAAGCGATGATGATCACAAGAGCAAAACCAGCATTGTGTCTTCTTCTCGCATTGGTCATGGTCAAGCACTGACAACCTTACAGGAGAAGAGGGAGATATGTTGGTCTCCCTTCCCACTGGTCGGAGCAGAGGGAAAAGAAACAAGGCACAGGTCTCCCCTCCTCCAGCCAGAATAGAACCACCGGTGACGGCCCAACATTGGCTACCAGTGATTGGCCAGACAACGATTGCATGCCGGATGGCAGTTATGGATTAAAAACAAAATTAATTTATTCTAACCTTAAGGAAAAGTTATTGTTAATCAATCCTACCTCAGTTGTTGAGCTTTTGTCTGTCCACTGCTGCCGGAGCTTCGTCATTGGTCATCCTCACTAGAAATTCTTCGAGACCCTTCTTCTCAGGCGGTTGTCTCTTTCCTCCCCTCCTGGCAAAAGCTCCCTTCCAAAGCCCTAATTAGCCACTTTTATAAGCATGAGGATTAAGGTCCCTAATCCCCTTAGAAGTTGAGCCAAAACCTCCTCACTTTGTGCAACCTAATTGGGCCGCTAAAAATTAATTTATATCACTTTAATTAATTAGGCCCGTAAGATGACTTAAATGACTAATTTGAGCGTCCAATTCGGGTAAATGGGCCCTATGCGTTATGTTCAACTTTAAACGGTCGTATCTCCCTCATCCGAACTCTGATTCGTCCATTCTTGGTGGCGTTTTGAAGCTATTTCTGTCTACTTTCTATCCATATAAATATCAGCTACAATTTCAACCATTGAGTAAGTTATTCTCACAATAAGGACAAGGGGCAAATACCCTATTTTCTACATGGTCAATTTTGGAAATTTAGAAAACTATCAAACGTTACACTAACATGCTACATATGTAAGGACCCTCATCTTTAAACCGGTTTTGGTTTTCTTTAATTATGGGTTATCGTGAGATTTACACGTTTTCTGATCTTATTCGGTGATTTCGTAAATAAATAGTGTTTGTGATAGTTTTAACCAAAATTAACTTCAATATTAGTGGTTTTGAGTGATTTTAAACCAAATGTGAATTTTTGAGATTTTTTGGAATTTTCACTATTTTTCCAAAAATTAGGGTTTTGGCGGGACCCCTGTGGGCCCCACCGTCGAGAATTTTATTTTTCTGTCAAATGAACCTAGACATATACTTAAGGTCCCACAAAAATTTTCAGAATTTTATTAGGCTTAATTTGTGCTTAAATTTGCAAAATACCCACTTTTAGCCTACTTTTCATATTTACACCCCAAAACTTACCTATGCCTACCCCAACCCTTACTATAAAAGGGCAAACCAGAGCCATTCCCATTTTTGGGAATAGGCTAAGGAAGGAGGCTGGCCTAATCCCCACTTAGGCCCGAATTAGAAGCCGATTAAGGTAAGCTTACTCTAATTAAGCACTAATCCATGACTTTTCTCTTAATTTCTTCCAAATCTACCATTTTCCCCTTGATTCAATTCGTTTTTGACCATCAAAAGCTACTGATTTGTGTTTTACTACAAACCCTAACATTCAAAATTTGATTTTTACTACCAATAAGCCCTAGATCTAAGGTTTAATTAGGGATTTCTTGGGTAAATCGATTTCTATTAGAGTTTAATTCAAACTCATTGTGTTTTCAAGGATTTCAAGAAGGGTGACTCTTCAATCCGAGCTTAATCAAGTGCTGAGGTAATGGGTCTTCAAAATCTCTGTTTATCCATGGTAAAACTCTTCATTTTTGGCTTATTTCGAAATGGTTTGCTTGATTTAGTGTGTTAATGGTAAGATTAGAAAATGAAATTATTTAATCCTGATTTCTTAGGGTTTTGCATTATTATGGTTTGGTTTGATATTCTGGAAGTCAAGGAGGACTTTTGATGATGTTTAGGGTGTTAGATGTGGATTTGAAGTGTATTCTATGGTGTTTCGGTTTGGATTTGCGAAAGGAAGAAGATGACTGTTCTGCCGTGTTGGCGATCGATCGGCCTTGCAGGGCGATCGACCGGCTGAACTGAAAATTTTAAATTTTTGCGTGTAACCGATCGAACGGCCTGAAGGGCGATCGATCGGCTACACAGAAAACTGTATGTTGTGTGTATGATGCCTATTTTGATGATTCCACTTTAGCTTGCCAATTTTATATGAATGTGGAGTGTTTTAAGCTATGTTAGGCTACTGGAAATGCATGCTATTGAGTTTATAGAGTTGAGACATATGCTTAGAGATGGTGGGATGACTTATGTTTGTGGCATGATGTTGGAATCGTTATCTTGAAATTATGAACAGTTGTTTCCCTTTGGATAAGCATATATTTTCAGTAGGACTACAATCATTGTTGGACTGATTTGTCATGATGAATTGTGATTAATGGTGTGTGAATGTTGGTGATTGCCATGACTCAATGATGAAATGAGTGATGTTATAGGTGTTTAGCCTTTGTGGTTGAGTTTTGCATTTAACTATGATTTCAACGATTCTTCTACTATGATTTCCGCTGGAATTCATGTTTAGGTAGAAATTCACATGCGTAGTGTGTTAGTGAGTTGATTTTTCAAGCATGTTGATATGCATTATGTGAAAGGCTTCTACTAGTTACACACACACATGTGGGGGTTAAATGATGATGTTGAAGCTTAATATCGTGATTGTGAATGATGCATTAGGGGCTGGTGAGAGCACTTATCATGATTAGGATTCATGTATGCTTTGCCCACGCATGTACCATGCTGCACGCATCATAAAAATGAAATTTCCAATTGAGGCTTCATCGTGATTAATCGAATTTGACCGATTGGATGCAATGTGATGGAATTGTGTGCCGGGTTTATCGGTCGTGGATTAATCACAAGTTGATTGGTCCGAAAGGACATATTTTGATTTGAAGTTCCTGTGTGGAACGATTTGAAGTTCCTGTGTGGAACGATTTGAAGTTCCTGTGTGGAACGAGTGCACTCCCCGGGTTGAGTCTTGTTTAATGGAATGATGTGGGGACGAGTTGTGTACTTGTCTTGCGGATATGTGAGAATATTATTATGTGTGTCATCTGGACCCTGAGAATCCAGTGTGGTATGCCATGTGCACCCCGCTACCACGTGTTCTAGGGTTCTCTGTGTGAGAACTCGGGCTCTTCCCTCCGCAGGAGAGTCCCTGGGCGAACACCCCTGCTCTAGATTCTCTGTGTGAGAATGGGACATCCTTGGCCAGGATTGTCCAGGGCGAGCAGTATTAGGGATTGACAACCCCGATCTTTCTTGAATTCTTGTGTAGAATTTTGAACCGTGACACGCCTTCGTGGCCTTGTCTATGCTCCCGTCTGTGTGACATGGTTGTGTGGTTACTCCTTGATGGAGGTTGATTTGATACTATGCATGTGGAATATGTATGCTAGAGATACATCCATGCATGTTGATTTTGATGTTATGCATGTGGAATATGTATGTTAGAGATACATCCATGCATGTTGATTTTGATGTTATGCATGTGGAATATGTATGTTAGAGATACATCCATGCATGTTGATTTTGATGTTATGTATGTGGAATATGTATGTTAGAGATACATCCATGCGGGATTGGTTATGATGTGAATGCATGTGGGAATATGTATGCTAGAGATACATCCATGCATGTTGAATTATGCGTTATGATGCAGTGTTAAGTGATATGAATGTGTGATCAGAAAGTGATGCACCATGTAAATCTTTGATCTGAAACGATCTCATTTCTAAGCTATCGTATTTTCTACGTTGACAGTGATATTTAAAACCATTGCTGAGTGTTAAAACTCACCCCTCTTTTGTGTTTTGATTTGGGGCTGCGTGGTGCGACACGCAGACGGACAGGATTGCCTCTATGAGGAAAGGTCAGAGGTAGCTTGGGTGTGATGATGGAGATCGTTGCGTGACTTATCATCGTTTATTTCATGCTTTATGTTTGAACCTTTGTGTAGGGTTCTTGTTTGGATTTATATCATATTATGCAGTTGTGATGCTTATGACTTATTTTGAGCCAGTGTGGGCTTTACTTAACTAAGTTTGTGGGTTTGAGATTGTTGTTTACTTTGTGATAAGCAACACATTTTCTCCCTTTTTATTTACTCTTGCTCAAAGGATTGTGCGCACTCCGTGTCGCTGTTAATCGCCCGTGGTTAGGGTTAAGTCTTCCGCTAGATCATTTCTCAATTTTCACTTCGTCGCCCCCGCGCGCTTGACCGGCCCCTAGACCGGGTTCGGCTCGGGTCGGGCATCGCTGGGGCGTGACAACATAGATATTGGATAACTTGAAAATATAGATTCAGAACCCATGTAACATGTTAGGACAATCTTAATATGCTACATAGGTACTAGATAACTTAAAAACATGAATCTAGTACCTATATAGCATGTTAGGACAATTTTAACTTGCTACATAGTTACTACACAATTTGAATTGAGAACATTTTTTGGTGTTAAAGTATTTGTCTAAGTCCTTCCATGTCCATTTGTGTCTGTAGCAGACGAAGTTGGACAAAATATGATATGCAAATATGGACTAGGGTGAACAAGGACAAAGGGTATGTAAATAGCAGACGAGACGGACACAGATAACCCTCTATCCATGAGCACCCCTAAATGATGTCATAGAATTGATATAATGATAAATTGTCAAAACTTGAAAAAAAGTATAATAGATGCAAAAAAAAACTAAAGATGTGTAAAATTTGTCATATTGACCTAAACAAGTGTAAATCCCTCTTAAAACTACAATGTAGGAAAGCTAGTGTGGGGGCTAAAGAAGTTCAAAGTTGCATTTGTTTGTAATCATATGCTCCCTCTATCCTTAAAACTTAGGCTTCTCTTCTACTTTTTTTTCTCATAATACACATAGGAAAATGATATTTACACATTAAAAATTCACACATGAGTTTTGATTGGATTGGAATAAGTGAACCCAAATGAACTTTATTTGAGGCCCACTTATTAAATCCATCCAAAACTCATGTGTAAGTTTTTGTAGGTGTTTTTTGTTGTTGTGTGAATATCACTATCCTTCTATGAATCATGTTATAAACTTGAGTAGTGATAAATTGTCAGAAACTAATCAAACCTGATTAGTGGAAAAAGACTCAAAATGTGCAATTTCTGTTGCATTAACCTAAACATATGCATCTCGCCTAGTTTTAATCACGTGTTTGGAAGGTGTCGGTCAAATGAATTATGATGAAATTTGATCAAGAACTTGGTCTCCAAACAATTTTGCTTATCACCTGGACTGTATTGTAGATCAATGTGAGTGACAACTTTATATAAGAAATGCTTGCCTAGACAAACCTGTGAAGGATAGGACCCACATGTGGGCATGGGCTTGTGCATATATGAGGCCCATTTATAGCGGGTGAGCTATCTACTGAAGGAGTAATACATATTACTCATGAGATTTTAGGAGTAAGAATGTCACACCTTTAGGGGAGGAGTGTGGCGAGTAAAAACTATATTGGTATGATTAAGGAGGTTGGAAGGGGAGCAAGTGGAAGAAGCTAAAATGAGGACATAAGAACTTGATGGACTTACTAGGGAAAAAGATGATATTCTATCAGTACAAAACATGTTGGACTAAAAGTGTAAGAACCATATCACCGAATTCAAATTGTTAGGAAAAATCACTTTTTGATTGATTATGGTCTCACCTTTTGATTACAATCACACTCTTTGATTGATTATAATTATGATTGATCACGAGATTGACGAACAAATAGGTCAAAGTCTATGTTCTTATATCTCAAGCAGGGTGCTTTTTTTTTTATTTGCATATTCAAGCAGGAGGGAATCATTTTTCATACTCTCCGTTGGCAATGAGCCTAGTGTAAGTTGTGCTTAGGAGTCCTTGACACATTAGCGTCAATGTTGGTGGTGCACATGATTGATGCTAGCATGCACTATTGATCTCATAGATAAAGGGCTCCTATATGTAGCTTACGCTAAGCTTATTATCAATAAGGAGCATAAAAAATATTTCTCAAGCAGGGTTCAAGCAGGGTTCTTGTTAATGAAACTCTTTTTAAGGTTTTACCAACAATGGAAAAGGGGAGCCAAGGCATAATTTAATTTTTTTGCCACAACTAATGGGATCCTTGCAACCAAGATTGCTTGGTTTACAAAGGGTGTGTGCAGGGGTGGTAGGTTGCACAGATGCTCTTGCTACCACCCCTCTTACAGCAAAAGAAAAACAAAAATATACCTTATATATTTACCAAAAAGCCCATACAACAGTGATTTGCACAAAATAGTGATGTTATTGGGTCGGGTTGGGTCAAGTTTTACCAAACTTACACTCGTTACCATTTAAAATATAGTAGCCCAAACATAACTCAACCCGAAATTGTTAAACCCAAAACCAACAACCTATTTAGAATATACTTCACCTGTCCTAAATTAATAGCTCTATTTGGTAAAAGAATTTATTCTATATTAATAGCTTCATTTTATTTAATTCAAATGATTAGGTACTTAAAAAAAATAGTATAAGCTTATTTTTCCTTTTTATAGATATATGTTTCACCCTTCAATAAAAATAACTATTTTTCAAAATATAACTATTAATCTAGGATAGAGTAAGCACATATTTTTATTTTTTTAAAATTACTTAATAATAGAAATATATAAAGTTTTAAATAGCTATTTAGTTTAATCTTTTGTCTATAAAAAAATTATTATTAACTTATTATTAAAATAAAACGGGTCGGGTCACTTAAAACCTGAATTTGACTGAGAACATAATCCCAACCCATTAGGGTCAGGTTCGGATAGGGTTTCCCATGTACCTGACCAACCCGACCCGACACAGCGGAATTACCAACGCGCCCTTGACTGCCCTCCCCCTTAATTTCCCCTTCCAGTACTCACTTCCTCCTGGACTGAAGACAATGAATCCAGTGGCCGGCGGGGTAGCCCCGAGCACCCGGGGCTAGGGTTCTCCTCCGCCACCCACACCACCACCCCATGGCCTCCTCCTCCGCCACCTCAATCCGCTTCTCCGCGCCCGCCCCCGCGCCCTCCGGCGTCGACGCCCTCCACCGCATTCTCTCCGACCTCTGCACTCGCGGCCCCCCCAAGGTCCTCCATTTCCCGCTCTCTGTGTTTCTATGTAGCGAATTTCGTCGAGCATCTGGTGGATTTTTTTGTTCATGTTTTTGTTTGAATAGTTTAGTGTCTGTGGAGATCAGGAGGGTTCGACATCGGCGCTGCGGAAGCATGTCGAGGAGGAGGCGCGTGAGCTCAGCGGGGAGGCATTCTCCCGCTTCATGGACCAGCTGTACGACCGCATCGCCGCCCTCCTTGAGAGCGGCGACGTTGCGGAGAACCTTGGGGCGCTGCGGGCCATGGACGAGCTCATCGACGTCCCGCTTGGGGAGAGCGCCTCCAAGGTCTCGCGATTCTCTAACTACATGCGGATGGTTTTTGAGGCGAAGCGGGACCCCAAGGTCCTGATTCTGGCCAGCCGTGTGCTGGGGCACCTGGCGAGGGCCGGCGGGGCGATGACAGCAGATGACGTCGAGCGGCAGGTTGATGACATTATATGACTTATGGATTGTAATTTGATTTGTGATGAGAATTCTGAAGTGGAACTGTTGTGACATACGATGATTTTTTGTTTTCTTGCATTAAATGGAAGGTTTCCTCCCCTTGTTTGGATAGGTAAAAAATGCTTTAGAGTGGCTTCGAGGAGAAAGAATTGAATATCGGCGGTTTGCTGCTGTTTTGATCTTGAAAGTGAGTGGTTCGGTTATTACTTTCCGTATTCATAGCTAGCATAACTTAGCTGGCTATTTAGCTTTTCTATGATAAATGTTTTGACTTTGCTGCGTCCTCATAGCTTGCTCTGCCACCCTGATTTACATGATTATGAAATGTGGATTCCTGCTTGATCATATTTTTGGGTACCTATGAAGCTTTTAATTAGCTACATTTTTTTTCTGTATTTTATTTTGCTTAATATCGTTTTACAGGAAATGGCTGAAAATGCCTCAACAGTTTTCAATGTTCATGTGACTGAGTTTGTCGATGCCATATGGGTTGCACTGAGAGACCCAACCTTGGATGTTAGGGAACGGGCTGTGGAAGCTCTGCGTGCTTGCCTTAAGGTCATTGAGAAGCGTGAGACTCGTTGGCGGGTCCAGTGGTATGTTTGCTCCCAGATGGTAGAGCTTTGTTGAAGTATTTGTTAAAATATGAACTTGAAGCACAAATAACTTGAGAACGGCATAACAATAGGAGAAGCTAGTCATGTTTCCCCCCCAAGTCATCAATAGGACCATCACATTATGCAGTGTGATGGTTTACTGTGTTGTCAAATAGTAACCATTTGTACATGCATTTACATGTTTTTTAAAAATTTAAAAGGTATATACAAGCCTCTAGATGTTTCACTTTAAATAGTAGTATGCCTATATGCATAAGCCTTATGTTTGTAGAGAAGTAAAGAGTATCTAATACTCAGTTTAGTCTTCTGCGAGCATGTTATGCCAAATTTGTGGAGAGGTAAAGAGTATCTAATACTAGATTTAGCAAGGGTTCAAAGATATATTTGAATATGATGAGAACAAAATTTTATTGTATGGAATGGTACAGGAATTGGATGTTTATATTACATCACTACTTCTCAAGTTCATTTATATGTTAAAGTCATTTTATAGTCTTAATGAAAAAAAAATAGTGACTGGAAAATTTGTTAGTGGGGAGTCAAACATCTGTAAATTGAAAATTTTGCATAGATAACCATTCAGTAAATGTCACACGACCAAGGAAGGTTTCTGTATTTAGCTATTGAAGTATTCTTCTTTGGCATTTTCCTCCCTCTTCATATACTGTTGTAGTTTGTCTTTCATACTCAAGATAAGAGATTAAATTGTGCTTTATATAATGAATAAGGCTTCAAAGCTTTCTCTAGAAAGAATAAAGAACTGTGTTCATTCCTGGAAAATTGACTCATCCCAGAATCAATATGTAATCTTAGTTGTACAGTAGGAAGCAGGAGTCTTTAATTTAGTTTTAAAATTGAAGTGGCTTTGATTCCCTTCCATGTGCATCATGTTGGGTTCCACTTTCTTCCCCTGCTCTACTTGAAACCCTTTTTCCAACCATATTCATATGTATTTGCCAAATCATTGGATTTTTTTTAATATTTTTTGGGAGCTACTGAAGATAGCTAAGTTAAGAGAGAAGAGAAGTAGGGACTTAGGTCAAGTTAGGTGCATTAAGAGTGACGATCATAGGGTTTCAATAAATGATGAGGAAATTAAGGAGAGATGGAGAGGGCATTTCAAGTATTTAATGAATGAAGATTATGGTAATGGTCATGATATTGAGTCTAGTTCTATCAAGGATATAACCTAGTTTGGGAGACTTACAATAGAGGGGGTAGGAGTTGTCTTAAGAGAAAATGAGGAAAGGTAAAACATTAAGACATGATGGAATTCCTATTGAAGTATGGAAATCTCTTGAGGGTGCTGTCTTAACTTGGTTGACTAAATTTAACAATATTTGAAAGTTGAAGAGGATGCGAGAGGAGTGGAAGAGAAGCGCCCGCACCATTATACCTCTACATAAAAATAAAGAGGCATTCCAAAATTGTACAAACTATAGGGTATATGTTATGACCCTGCCACCATAACCGTACTTTAAATAAGAATTTTCCTTAGTATTTCTAGGCTAATTAGACTCAAATTTCCTAGTTTGATTTTTACTATGTTTATTTTCAGTTCCTACTTACAATAGAATTGGGTTGTTTTAGGAATTCTTTGATCTATAACAAGGGCTACTGCTCATGAGGATTGTACGTTGGATTTTCTGAATAAATAGAACAGTAGTTTTCTTCCTCAATTCCTCTCTACTTCTCCCCTTTTCCTCTCAAGCTTCCCCCATTCACTCTATATTTCCAAATTATTTACTTTGTATTTCTATTGGAGATACAACAGTATAAAACTTATGAGTCATACTACAAAGTTATGGGGGAGAGTGGTAGAAGGGCTTTTGTGGATGGTAACTAAGGTAACTGAAAACCGGTTTGATTTTATGCCAGAGAGGTCAACAATTTAGGCTATCTTCTTGCTATGATAATTAACCTTCATACATTTACAAGAAGCCTATGATAGAATGCCTTGAAAGTTCATTTGGAAGTCTTTAGGAAGAAAGGAGTTATCATAGGTTACATAGATATTATTAAAGATATGTACAATGGGGTCGTAACTAGTGTACGAACAATTTGGGCTGGAGGGAGGGGGGGGGAGAACCAAGAAGTCTTTGTAGGTTTACATCAAGAGTCATCCTTAAGCCCTTATCTTCTTGCCTTAGTTATGGATGAGTTAACTATACATTTATAAGATAAGGTACCTTAGTGCATTTTTTGTGGATGACATAGTTTTAGTTGATGAGACTGTCATAGGGTTGAATGTCGAACTAGAATTGTGAAGGGAAGTAGTATAATCAAAAGGTTTTAAAATAAGGACTATGATGTAGTATGTGGAATTTTATCTTTAAGGATGGTAGAACTATAGAACATTTGTTGAAATAGAATGAGGATGCTAAGGTGGATGAGTGGGATAACTGGGAGAGGTAGGATTAGATGTGAGTATATACGCGAAAACTTAGGGGTAACACCTCTAAGGGAGAAGCTTAGGGAGTGTAGGTTGCGTTGGTTTGAGCATGTATAAAGAAGACCAATGGATGCCCCTGTAAGAAGGTTGGAAAGGATCTATGTAAATAATATTAAAAGAGGGAGACCTAAGTGAACATGGATGGAGTTAATAAGAAAGGATATGACTATGCTATATCTTACATGAAAGATTTAACACAAAATAGGCTAGAACGAAGGCTTAAGATTCATGTTGTTGACCTCAAATTGTTGGAAAAAAATACTACTTGATTATAATTATTACTACTAAAGTTTCCCAAGTGATGGCAAAACTATTGGGGGTACATGTCAGGAAATTCCGAGTTTTTTTAGGGTTAGAAGATTGTGTATTTATATACCGGTAACCAATTAAGTTGTCGTTGCTACAGATAGGGTTAGGTTGCATCATGCAGATGATGATCCGTTAGATCACATATATAGTGCTGTGCCTATGACAGTTTCTTAGCTTTGAGTTTTCACGATAAGAGTCCATCATGAGCCTCAAATTAATTTTACATCCTTTTATCTACTACCTTATAGTTAGGAAAGAAAGTCAAACATGAGAGGGAAAGAAAATGATTTATTGTTTTTTTAGGAAATATGAAAATTTCAATTAGTAAGAGGAAATCTGAATAATGATGATCAAAAGGTCTATTGATTCTCAAAGGCTTGAAGAGTTTACTACAGAATATTTCAGTTAGAATCGTCTGTGACATTTATTTAGGTACTTTTAGATCTGTTAAAGGTTTTTGGTATGCTGGCCTGAGGGCAGTTATTGGTAAGGGAGGAGCCTCTTAACTATGTGTGTTTAGTAGATTACCCTGTTTCATAGACTTGATTTTACGTAATAGAAAGTTATTGAATTTTTCTTCATTCCAGTATTATTCTACACAAATGTAAAAAAGCGTATGATTGCTTACAGTGGGACAACGATGGCAAGTGACTGAAGGTTTGAGAAAGATGCTATTTTGAAGGATTTGTGGCGATAGTGTAAAGTTGGAGGGATATAGTGAGCTATTACAAATTGCAATAAAGTTGTATTTATTAAAAGATAAGATATAACATGTAAAGCAGAAAGTATGAATAAGAAGAGGAAGTCAGATGTTGCTATTTAGAAGGGATTGTATCAAAATCACATGTCATTATGAACTAGAGGAGCTAAGATTTGAAGTTACTTACAAGCAATGGGTTATATGTGCAAATTTGTTTTCTATTTCGTAGTGACTTCTACCTATGCACTATATTGCAAGTGCCATCTGAGTTGATTTTTGTCCTTCCCTGTAGATAGGTGCTTGGTATCTTCCTTATGCTTGACTTCCAGTAGGTCTCCTTCTCTTGTTTGCTTGCTAACAACCAGACTTCAAATGTTTTTTTGAACAAAAACTTATTTACCTACCAGGCTCCATTTGATTGTATGAAGTTACGTTGTAAGTGTTTCTTCATTTTCAAATTTAATTTATTTATAGTAATTAACTATAAGTTGTTGCCACTGTATAGTCAATATTTGTAATAAATTTATTTGAGGTAATTTTGAATTTTGAAAGCAGTTTGTTGGTTGATATTTATCTTAACGGCCATTATGGTTGTCTAGTGAATGCATTTCTTGCGGAAGGCTTATTTACATGTGCTGCTATTTATAGAATACAATCTCGCAAGATCTCGGTCTTGGTGAGACCACCGAGAAAAGAGATGCTATAAGTAGGGTTTCTGGCCTTTTTACTCTCTTGGTAAGGTCTGCAGGATTGCATTTGTTTTTCTTTCCCCCAATCCCAACTCCCACAAAGAAGAGGAAGAAGTCGTTTTGTGCTTTATTACTGCAATTTATATTAATGCACGTGTAATCTCATGGTGTTATAGTTGTTTGAGATTATTAATACAACCTTAGATTGCCAAAGTATATGTGAACTCGTCTCTTTGACAGACCAAGACGAGACTGAGATCCGAGACTGTGAAACTTGTTTCTATTTATGTAGTCTGTCTGATGACATAATTTTGCACATCAAGATGTCCAGGAAATTATTTGAGTGAATCAAGTTTGGTTAACTTGTGACATGTAATCATCTCCTCGATAAAAAATACACCTTATTCTAGCTATGATTATGTGGAAAATCTGGAAGAGAATTTTAATGTGTTACAGCATAAGAGTGCCGGTGATCACCTTATTGTTTTTCGCCCTACCCTAACCCATCTTCAGGTTTTAATACAATTTGGATCTTCCTATAACCAGTGGGATAGAGTAGGCTGTTTTTAAGTGTTGTTTGGTTGGAGGGAAATTTACTGGGTCTCATTGTAATGACGTAACAAGGGCTTGCCATCCCTAGGTGACAGCCAAGACCTTTCCAGGTAATATTTGAGCCATAGAATATTAAATGGTTGCATGTTTCACGTAATACAGTTTCTACTGCCAATAATCTCCTTTTTGTTGGGAATATTATTTAGGTTTTTTAAGAAATATTCTTTCATTATCTTAAGATATATTGTTGTTGAAATTGTATCTTTAAAGGTACTATCGAATGTTTGAGGCCACGCAAGATGGATTAGGTAAGAATGCTTCTGTCCACAGCATACATGGATCACTCCTTGCTGTTGGAGAACTTTTGAGGTATTTGCTTCTTATATGTTTTTATTCCTTCAACTTATTGAAGTGCTGATTATATAAATATTTGTGAATAATATTTGGCACTTTATGGTAGCTTATTGTTGGATATTTGCTTTTGTTAGGAACACTGGTGAATTTATGATGTCAAGATACAGAGAAGTTGCAGATATTATCCTTAAATATCTAGAACATCGCGATAGGCTTGTTCGCTTGAGCATCACTTCCTTGCTGCCTCGAATTGCTCATTTTCTGCGTGATCGTTTTGTCACAAATTATTTAAAGGTTTGTCTCTTTTATCTTCCTCCATTTTTTGGGGTCATCTTTACCTTCCAAAGTTTTATAAGATGCTGTTTCGTTCTGTAACAAGTTATAAATATAATTTTATTTATTTGATACCAATATTATTAAGTAAATTTCTGATGTGGTGAGTTCTGAATAATAATTGCTATAAAGAGTAATGAGGACAAGGTTAGTGACATTAATTAAGGGAGTCTTCAAATAGGAAATTTTGTATTTTGCACACTATCAGTTCATTTTATGTGAAGCGGCCCATTGAAGTTTATCTCGGCTTTTATTTGCTTATAATTAGTCCTGCTACTTGTATTGCGTTTTGAAAATGGATATCCTTTCCCTAACTTTGTAGTGTAGTTACTTTTTTACTCCCTCTGTTCTGTAGTAACTTGTAAGTGTGTAAAGACAAAAATCTTAAGAAGACTCAATTAATGCATGAAATTTCCACTTAAGTGATATTAGTTTCTAACAAAAACTTCACTAACTACTGTTATTGCAACTTTTTCTTAAATCTATCATCGCTCTGGCAAGTGCATTGTGGACAGTGATAAATTTGACTGTCTTGGTGTGTGTAATATGCCAAATAATGTGGGGCCGAGAAAAATGAAAAGTATGACATTCATTAATGGGCTGAGGGAAATAATGGTTTGAATGTAAAAATCAGGCTTTAAGTTAAGGGAATGTTATGATGTCTTATATTTTAATGAACATTGTGCATGTGCAGATCTGCATGGATCATATTCTTGCAGTTCTGCGTATCCCAGCAGAGCGTGCTAGTGGGTTCATTGCTCTGGGTGAGATGGCTGGTGCTTTGGATGGAGAACTTATCTATTATTTGCCGACAATAACCTCGCATTTGCGAGATGCAGTAAGTGATTTAAGCGCATAATTAACCTGTTCAACCTTTTGACAAATATTTTTTTTGTCATTTTGTACCAGATTGAGAAAGACATATTTTTTGGCGACAAGTAATGTAATTACTTAATATTCAAATTGCATGGGTAACAGATTGCTCCGCGTAGAGGAAGACCTTCTCTTGAAGCCTTGGCTTGTGTTGGAAGTTTTGCGAAAGCCATGGGTACTACTATAGAACCCCAGATCCGCAGTCTTCTGGATGCTATGTTTTTGGCTGGTCTTTCTCCAACTCTAGTAGAATCCCTCGAGCAGATAACTGTTAGGTCAGCTACCTACACATTTATTGTCTGTTTTTACCTCTTATTTTAATTTGTTCTTAGAAAACAAAACTTTTCTCATGTTTGACTTATAATTACCAATTAAATTTTCAGCATACCATCATTACTGCCCACAATACAAGAGCGCCTTCTGGATTCCATTTCCATGGTTCTTTCCAAGTCTCTTTATCCTCAGACAAAGGGTGGAGCTGCTCCTGTCCGCAGCAATGTTGTTAATGTTCCTCAGCAAATGTCTGATATCAGTGGGCCTGCTCTTGTGCAGCTTGCTTTGAGCACTTTAGCTCGTTTTAATTTCAAGGTACTGATTACAATAATGGATATTATTGCTATGCTACCCAAGAGTAGGGGTGTTCACGGATGGAAACGGACGTGGACATAGGGTTGTCCGTGTCCGTCCGTCATTTGAATAACTTTTGTCTGTGTCCGTCCGTGTCCGCCTTAGTCCGTTATATACTTTGTCCAATTCAACACTGAAATTTTTATCCCAATCTAATGTTTTTTAGAACTTTTATAACATGTAAAAGTTATCTTAACATGTTACATAGGTACTAAAACTATGTTTTCAAGTTATATAATACCCATGTAGTATATTAAGATTATCTTAACATGCTATATAAGTTCTAGATTTATATTTTCAAACTGTCCAGTACCTATGTAGTATGTTAGGATTGTTCTAACAAGTACATAAGTACTAGATTCATATTTTCAAATTGTCAAGTGCCTATGTAGCATGTTAGGACTGTTCTAAGATGATACATAAGTACTGGATTCATGTTTTCAAATTGTCAAAGTACCTATGTAGCATGTTAGGACTGTTCTAACACGGTACATAAGTATTGAATTCATATTTTTAAATTGTCAAGTGCCTATGTAGCATGTTAGGAATGTTCTAACATGGTACATAAGTACTGGATTCATGTTTTCAAGTTATCAAGTGCCTATGTAGCATGTTAGGACTGTCCTAAGATGCTACATAGGAACTGAATTTTAATTTTTTTCTAATAGTTAGTAATAATTACTACTATATTTAAGAAAATCTTAGGTAAGTGGTGGACACGAACGTCCGCGGACACGGACAAGGGTATGTCCGTGTCCGTAGCTCCCTATTAGTGCGGACAAAAAACTTTGTCCATGTCCGTGTCCGGCCTGGACAAAAAATAATGTCCATTTTATATAAAAACGGACGCAGACATGGACGGATATATAGACAACGGACGTCCATGAACATCCCTACCCAAGAGAGTTATGCGAAAATGTCTTGGCAGTAACTTTTTCTTAGTTACTAATTGTTTTTAATGAGAAGAATGAAAATATAGATTGTTTCCTCTATAATATACACTTCAGTAAGACTTTCACCTTATAGCATAAATTATGGGTATATGAGTTTCATATTTATCATGTACATTTACGTCATTCTAGTCTATAAATAGTTTATGATTTAAATGAAAAAAGGATTGAAGGCTCTTTCATCGGATAAAGCCAATTTGTTGGTGATCTATGATTGAAATTGACAAGGTTTTGGCTGTATTGTGGTGAGTTTTTGTTTTAAAATTTTGGGTTGATTAAATGTGTATTGGATGCCCCACAATTATGTATGGGATCATAGGTTGAACTAGTTGGTGTTGTTTTTAATGGCTTACTTATATATCAAGGAAATAACTAGCCAGAGCTGCAGCTCTGGCTAGCTATATCAAATGTGGTATCTGGGTATTAATATTTCACATGAATTTTTTGTTTTTTTAGGGTCATGAGCTTCTTGAATTTGCAAGAGAATCGGTTGTGGCATACTTGGAGGATGAGGATGGAGCCACACGAAGAGATGCTGCATTGTGTTGTTGCAAATTAGTTGCAAACTCCTTGGTGACGACGCCTATGCAATTCAATACAGGTAGATCTGGTCGCATTGGAGGCGGAAAGCGTCGCCGCTTAGTTGAGGAGGTTTGTATGGATAGTTGCGTGTTTTGATTTTTCTTGTTATTTTTCTGGCTTTTAATTTGTTTGTAACATTAATCTTTTCATTTGTCCTATTGGCTTTGTTCAATTTTTGATAATTTTGTAACTGATTTTTTCACAGTTTTTTAGAGCAAATTAATCATAGTTTTGCTTTGGTTGAACTTATATTTTTGTATGTTTCATTTGACTTGCTGTTTCTGTTTTCTTAGCTAACCATCCATCAATGATAGTGCTGTAAGAATAATGAGAATTAGGGTATGTGGAGAGAAGGAAGAGAAGAATTTTCTATTCCAGAAATTATGAAGAAGGTTACAAATATAAGAAGTCGATCCAGTCTCTAATATAGGTTGAGCTGCCTAATGATGACAAAAGACTGTAATGCTCTTCACTTAAGCGAGAGATGGCCAATTTAGAACTAAGAGAAATATAGATGATTAAACTACAATCTACAATAGGATGCTGTAGATTGCTTAGGCTCCTGAGGGCGGTTAGGACACTGGGATTTCGAATGACCTTTTGGAGGGCAGTGGTTACACATCCATTTCTACATACAGCTTAGGTTTACCTGTGACTGGATAGGCGCAACAGTGGAGGTAGCCAAGACAGTAGGAGGACTGCAGGAGATAAACAAAAGATCTTTAGACGAGTCTCTTCAACAATCAATTTGTTAACTAGAGCTACTGTTAGCCCCTCAATCAGTCCCGTAGAGAAAAGGGGCAGCTACCTCTTGGACTTGGCAATGGACAGCTAAGGACGCCCTTTGGGCGTGGATGCACGTTGGAGCAGCTTCCAGATGGATTACTAGCCTTGCGGAGCAGGCTTAGAGGGAGAGTCCCTGCGCGGGCAGGACTCTAGTGGCGAGCTGGGCGCCACTTGCACTTAGGGACATACTCCTAAGGCGGACAAGACTCATCTATGCAAGTCAGCCACACTTCTAGCTCTAGTAGGAGTTGAGGCAGCAGTTTCCTGAGAGGACCGGACTCAATGAAGGCAGCAGGATGCTGGACTCCTAGTTGAATATGGAGAACTAGTATCCAAATTTAGGCTGGGGCGACCTGCCTATGGGAGGAGAGTTAGTCAGGGAGGGAACTCTTGTATGAGCAGGGTATGTAACTTCTACTAGCACTAGGGTTCAGCTTTGGTTAGGCCTATATAAGGGAGAGAGCAGGGCAGCCATGGTAGATTAGAGAACCAGAGATCCAGAGATAGTGATTTTGACCTAGTTGATCAGCCTTGCCTTCTCCCTGCCTTGTTTCGATTGACTAAGATGAGTATAGCATTGGGCGGAGCCCCTTTGCACTAGAGTTGGTGTTGTGTTGCTGATTGCTTGTTTCCCCTTGCACATACGAGTGGGAAGGTGAGAGAGAGTTGGCTGTTGGTTGCACGGTGCGGCCAGACCATCACGAGAGCAAACACTAGGCAAAGCTTCGCACTCCATGATAGCTACCATAGTAGGTATAGGACTGCAATGCAAAATATAGCCCCAAAGAGCCTTGTACTCGCCAGGCATAGCCATCAGAAGCTGAACTAGGCGCTGCTTTTCATGATACTTAAGAAAACTGTCAGGAGCAGAAAGCTTGACTGGCTCCATATGAGCAAAGCTGATCCCATACCCATGTCATATATGCATAGAACTCGTGGATAGACTTATCCCCTTTTGTGTACAAAACAAACATCCAACTCAAGCTGATAACACTTGGTGAAGTTAGATTGACATACAAAAAGGCCAAGCTGATTTTGGACCTCTTTGGCGGTCTTAAACTTGGCCAACTGCACACCAATAGAGTATCGACAAAATTATTAAAGAAAGTAATAATCTTAGCGTAATTGATCTTCCAATCAGAACACAACTTATCCAAATCCTCAACTTTTGTATCTGGCTTGGCTTGAGGTGCTTTTGTGGTACCATCAATATAATTCCAAAATCCTTACCCAGTTAGAAAATAATTCATATATTATGCCATTCTGTATAACACATGGCCTGCAGTTGCTTTTCACCTTATGAATTGCTGCAAAACTTGTTTGCTAGAGTTAAACAGATGTGTAAATAAGACAAATAGTTTAACTCTGATAATTTAGGACCTTATATTTAGAAGGAATCACAATAGCAATCACTTGAAACCATATTTAAACAACTCTGAGTGTGGTCATGGTGCAGTCTTTGACTGCACCATTAATAAGTGATTGACCCACAGGCGCAAACTCAAAACTCGAGTATGAATTCTCACCTTCTGAATTGCAGTAAACTTCATGGAATCACAATAGTAATCACTTGAAACTAGTTTACATTTACTCTGAGGGTGGTTGTAGTGCAGTTCATGACTGACTGCTTTCTAATTTCATCTCATCCTTTCTCCTGTTTCGTCAAGTATCAAACTTGCGATTTTTTTAGTCATAATATTGTACTAGGATATGTGTTTGTTAAATCCCTTTAAGAGTCTTGATAAGAGAAGAAGCAATGTATTATATTAGCGGAAGAACCTTACAAGTTGATACATGCTGCAGGCATATTCCAAAGTTGAGTCATAATTCTCCAGCTACATATAATTTGGGTATGAGTTACTGACAAAGAATACCAAGCAAAATGGCCTGAGTGATGAACTAATCATATTTACGTGTTTGTTTAAACTCTAAGGGTCTCTTACTCCACTTCCTCCTTCAACCTCCATATTTTCTTCTCTTTTTTTTTAAGATGGGCCATGGACCTAAGCTCTAACAAAAATTTCATTGCACCTCCTCTCCCTCCTACATTCTTACATTCAACACCAACTTCTAGCTACATACCATTCTTTACTCTTTCTTCAAAAAGGTAAAAGAAAAAAACTGTCACATGTCTCCAACATCCTTTTCGATTTCAAAGCATATAATATTGATTGCGATTAGTACATTTCCAGGCTATATAATTCTTTATTGTCTTACTCTCTTTCTCTGACTTGCCTCTATTACGCTATTACTTGCTTAAAATTTTTGGTTGCTCCCAGAAACTACTTTATTCACTTGTATGTGTTTTTTTTTTTTTTTGTGGGGGGTGGGAGATAGGGATCCAACCGGTATGGATGACATAGCCAGCTGAACAAGCATGAATCCTAAATCCCAGTTATGGCCATATATGCCCAACAAATGCCAGGTTGTCATCCAGCTTCAGTCTTTCTAATGGCGATTAATTTTGTTGTTCCTAGGAAAGGTTAACTCCTCTTCACTGCCCCCTTGTCCTCGTCATTCCTTGTTCATCTTTCTGTGACTATCAAGTTATTTGAAGCCAAGCATGTTTTTTATCCTGACGAATTGCTTTTTTATCAAGGGCTAACTAATGAAGTTGTTTCTCTGCAAATTAAAATTCAAAATCAGAAACAGTAACGTTGTTAGCATTATGAATAGAATATAGAAAGAGAGCCAATTGAGGTGGCATATGAGATATGATAGGACCTGGAATGCCTGTCTCAACAACGTATCAGCTTGATAGTGAGCTTTCTTCTGCAGGGATGTGTCTCGTCAAGAGAACTCCTTTTCATTCTTTGTCTAGGAAGGATTTTCTAAGATCTTGCCAAGATCTGAGAAAATCTCACTGAAATAGACTTTCCACCTTATATATCTCTTGACTCGCCGAGATCTCATCCCGCCATCTTATGAAATTCTCTTTTTCCTCATCTTCCTTCCTCCGTAATTTCTCTTTTCAAACTTGGGATTTGTGATTATCATGGGATCCTTTTCTATTAACTGTTGCACAAAATGTTCTTTTAAGTGATTGCCCCATACCTTATCTATATGAAGAAGAAATCATGTAACCAATTAGGTTTACGGAGAAACCTATAAATGGACCATAGATCCAATAGGTCTGCCTGCCATCTTAAGAATAAGAGACATTGAAATGAAGAGGGCCAAAAAGCCGCTCTGGCTGTAGAGCATGGCGAAGGACCCTGTCAAAGCATAGCTGCATGGCTAAGATGATGTGGGTGGAAAAAGAGGTGATAGGTAGCGTCAACATCATATCCGGTGCCAAGGAGGCAGGTGCGGATGGTAGTGAGACCATTGCTGGTGGTGTTCAAGCTGTCATAGATGAACTAGGCTGCAGTCCAGTTGACGGGTAGTTGAGAAGGGTGAGCATCTTGTATACTGTCAGTGCTGCCATGGCTGGTGGCTGGTGGAGGATGAGGAGCTCGGGGTGGTTGGAAAGACGACAGGCCTGAGCAAGTCAGCTTCTCATCTTCCTGGTCTTTGAGATCTCTTATTTTTGGCCTGTGAAGGTTGTGGTCGCAGCTGAGATGGCTATCATGGAGGAGGCATATAGTGATATATGCGAAGCTAACAAGCCTATTTTGCCATAGTATCGTCAAGTTGTTACCCACTTATTTATATCATTTGAAATAATTATGACTATATATTAACATGTTTGATTGTATTAAAAAGTTGGGAAAAGAAGTGCTTGGGGAAGTGAGGAGAAAGGACATATAGAAGGAAACATGGTGGTGTGAGGAAGTGCAACATATTCTAAAGAAAAAGAAATGTTCAAGGAGTGGCAAAAATGTAAAAGTAGGGAGAGTTGGGAGACTTATATTAAGGTTAGAAGAGAGGCCGAAAAAGTAGTGAATGAGCGTTTGATGAATTGTATAATAGAATAGGATTGAAGGAGGGGGAGAGGGACATATATGAGATAGCTAAGTCAATAGAGAAGTAGGAACTTAGATCAAAGTTAGGTGCATTAAGAGTGACGATTAAAGGGTTTTAGTAAAGGATGAGGAAATTAAGGAGAGATGGAGAGGGTATTTCCAACAGCTATTGAATGAAGATTATGGTGGTGGTCTTGATATTGAGTTGTCTTATTGAAGCGTGCCTTGGGGTGTTGGTTGAACTTGGTTGACTAATTTGTTTAGCAATATTTGGAAGTCAAAGAGGATGCTAGAGTGGAGGAGAAACACCCTTGTACCTCTATATAAAAATATAGGGGACATCCAAAGCCGAACAAAATATAGGGGTATAAAACTTGTGAGTCATTTTATGAAATTATGGGAGAGAGTAGTTGAAGGACGCTTGCTAAAAGTAGATAAAGTAACCAAGAACCAGGTTAGTTTTATGCCAGAGATGTCACCAATCGAGGCTATTTTCTTGTTACGACAATTAGTTAAAAAGTATAAGGATAGGGATCAAACCCTATGTGATCTTTATTGATTTGAAAAAAACTTATAATAGTGCCTTAAGAGCTCATTTGGAGTGTTTTGAAGAAAGGAGTTATAAGAAGTTACATCGATATTATTAAAAATATGTAGGTAGTAACTAGTGTATGAACATTTGCGGGATAAACTAAGGAGTTCCCGGTCACACTAGGTCTACATCAAGGGTTAGCCTTTAGCCTTTATCTCTTTGCTTTAGTTATGGATAAATTAATTGCATATATACAAGATAGGATACCTTGGTGTTTGCCTTTTGCGGATGATGTAGTTTTAGTTGATGAAACTATAGCAAAGTTAAATGTCAAATCAAAACTATAGAGGGAAGCTCTAAAATCAAAAGGTTTTAAAATAACCAAGAGTAAAACGGAGTATATGGAATTTAACTTTATAGTAGAACTATAGGTAGAATTAGTAGAAATAGACGGGCAAGAAGTGCTAAGATGTGAACAATTTTGATGTTTGGGCTCCATTATCCATAAAGAGGGAGATATCATTAGTGACATGATACATAATATTAATGTGGGGTGGGTAAAATGAAGGGCAACATTAGGAGTTCAGTGTAATAGGCGAGTCCTAAATAGGCTTAAAGGTAAGTTCTATAGGACAACTATTAGGCCTGCAATACTCTATAGAGTAGAATGTTGGGCACCAAAGAAAAGTCATATAAATAAACTAAATGTTGCTGAAATGAGGATGCTAAGGTAGATGTGTAGAATAACCAAAAAATATAGGATTATAAATGAGTATATATATGTGAATTTAGGGGTAGGCTGTGTTAGTATGAACATGTATAAAGAAGACCAATGGGTGCCTTGGTAAGAATGTTGGAAGGGTTTTAGATAAATGATGCCAAAAGAGGGAGAGGGAGAGGGAGACTTAAGAGAATTTGGATAGAATTAATAAGGATATGATTATGCTATCTCTTAAAAAGAGTTTTGACACAAAATAGGCTAGAATGGAGGCATGAGATCTATGTTGCCGACCCCAAATTGGTGGGAAAAGGCGCTACTTGATTATGATTGTGATATATTAAGTAGTGCTAGACAAACATGTAAGTGATAAACTAATTATTATAGCCATTTACATAATCCATATAATGCTAAAATAGAACATCAAATGTTGGAATAGATGTTCAACTTGATACTTTGCCTCCATCTTAACTAGAATAGGCATAGAGAAGCTCAAAAGCAATCATGGAAATATAAATTATTACCACAACAGATCACTATTGAAATTTCTAGATCAAAACCCATCGTTGCTCGTTATGTTTTGTTGTCTTTAATGTTAGTTATTTCATTATAGAGGGTACTTTAGTCATTTATGATTATATATTTGTAATTTGTCAGCCCTCACTTAAGTGAAGGGCATTTCAATCTTTTGTAATAATTAGGCAGCACAACCTCTATTAGAGGCTGGTTTGACTTGGTATTGTGTGCTTAATTTTTTGGATGTCTAGCTGCATTTGTTTGGGTTGTCACAAAGGCGTTTGGGAGGCAGCCATTTGTGTGGAAATCGCAAGGAAAATATGCCTAGCAAGTCAGCCATACTTGTCATGGTTCTAGCCTTGTACCATGTGGCCGTGTTTCTAGCCCTCAAACCCAAGCAATAAACCTGCCCCAAGGCGGACATGCGAACGTGCTGGGATATTTCCCAAACGAGCTAGCCTGATGGAGATGTAGGCATGAAATGCACACAAGCAACTTAGGCAACTCGAGTTTTAGCACTATGCATGCAAAAGCTATGAAGGTTATTTTGCCAACATGGCTCTAAGGCCATACGGCAGACCCGCGGGTCGGAGAGCTCCATCTCTCATCCGAGGGGTTCTTGGCATGATGGCTCGCCAAGTAGTAAGCATTGCCTTTGTAGCTAGCTGCAAGGCTAGGCATTTTGTACTAACATACCATTAAGCTGCACCTATCGTCCCCTATATACCATAAGAGATTTCTTGTATATCGTTGGAGTGGCAACTAAAGTGGTTGTACGGGCATGCCCGAACCAAAGTTCACTAAATGGATACAAAATGCTCAACAAGGCTATTTGGCGCTATCTAGGGGGAGAGGACATGTTAAAAGATGAAACAACACCATGTGTGTTCAATGTTGCATGCATTCCCCGCTCACCATGTGTGTTCAATGTTGCATGCATTCCCTGCAACACATCTACACGTGCAACATTGCAAACCTTCCCTGTAATGCATGCACACATGTTGCGCAATGTTTTAGGCAATCCTTGCAATGCATGCACACAATGTGCAACACATAGGTACATGTGTGTGCACAAAAGGTGTCACACATTGCTCCATACTGCTCTGTGATACTCTCCCCCACTTAGTCTGCCAACAACCTCTTCTGGGGATTTACTTGTCCCCAGCCATCAAACACTCAATCGTGAGAAATGTTGAAAAGATAGCCTTCATATTATACTGTTTCATTTCCACCAGCTTTGTTTCATTATACTATTTCACCCACAACACTCCTGGGTAAATGGTTTCATGATTTGCGAGACTTTTTGTCTCCAATACATCCCCTACCACACCATTAGCGAGAGCTATATGTAATTTGCACAATTTCAAGTTCCCACATACATGACTTCGCATTAGTTCAACAACATTGCAACATTGTTGGTTAGTGAGCAAACAGTACTACTAAGTTCTTGCATACTGTGCCTGTGATGGGCAAATCTCACTCGCTTAGGCCGGAATAAGGGAACCTGATCGGCCATCATCACTTCACCTCAGTTTCAGCCAACATAACTAACATTGTGTAAATTGGGTCTTCACCCATCCGCCTTGCATAGTCAGGGCCAAAGAATCCAACATTCAGCACTTTCCAACCCTTTGTCCATATGTTTGTCTTGGTTGCCCAACAAGATAAAATCTGAGCTGTGATACCACTTGTCACAGGCACTAGGGAGGCAGTTGTCTGTGTCATTCGCAAGGCGAATCAGACCAGTAAGTCAGCCATGCTCGTCACGATCTTGGCCTTGTGTCATCCGACCGCCTGTCTAGCCCGCGAACACAAGCGACGGTCCTCTATTTCCTTTTACTGACTACCTTTGTTTGATTATATGCATTACTATCATGTATTTATAGAGGTGCACTTGTCTAAGATGGGTCTTAGTGAGAGTTTGCACCTCTGAGTCAGGGAATTACTTATTCTTTAACTAAACATCAGCGAATTACTTAATTACCCACCAACAAATTTTATCATCCAAAGGATTTAAGTTTTTAGAAAATTCATGAGGTGGCCCTTTGAGGAGCTTTCTAACAATCAAATGACATCTCAATCTGATGGTGGGTAAAATTCATAGTTGGATATCTATTAACATTAACATTAGAATATACTTTACTTCAAGAGCACGCCTAGCGTGTTTTTTGTGTTAGGCCTTAGTTGGGGAATGCATCAATGATGAGAACTAAACCTGGGGTTGAGTCGTCTGAGCTGGGTGACTCCACCCAGCCGTTAAGGGCCCACTTTTCCCTTGTTTCCATGGCATTCATAACGGTACCATGCCAAGATGAGGAGAGGGGAAGATTGTGCAGGGTGGGCTACAGCTGTGAACGCCCTAAAAACACAAGAGGGCAGACATTTAACGGCTGGGGTCTCCATTTCGTTAGGCATCCATGATTGCTTCGCATGCTGCACAATCATCTTTTTCTTTCAAATTGTTAAGATTTAGGATTCCTTAACTTATATCAGAAACCAAAATGTCCTGAAGCTTTTTTAAAAAACAATTACTTGCTGAATTTTATTCTACACATTTAAAAAGTGCGTTTAAAAAGAATAATTACAGCTCCTTGCATTGTTTCCTTGGCAATTTGGTCTTTAATGGCTTACAATTTTTAGTAGTGATGAGAGAAGCTTTGACTTTCTAGGGTCGCTACTGAAACTAGCTGCTTGTTTGGGCCTTCCCTGAAGTCAAATTTTTATAGCTGATTAATAGTTTATTTATTTCAACTAATCAGTGAGTGGTTGGTGGTTGGCGTATGCTCACATGCCATGTGCGTGCAGTTTAGATGGGCAGATGAGGATTTGGTTTTGCATACATCTGTGTTTATTTGCTACAATTTGATTAAAACGAGTGTTGCATCATATGTTTATGTTGTTCAATTGTAAGGGTCTATTCCAGTTGCTCTATGTTCAAACACAACATATCTAAATCTACTCTTCTTTGCAGATTGTGGAAAAACTCCTTATTGCAGCTGTGGCAGATGCTGATGTCAGTGTCCGACAGTCAGTCTTTCTTTGCATGCATGGAAATGGAGGGTTTGATGAATATTTGGCTCAGGCTGATAGCTTAACTGCCATATTTGTCGCTCTTAATGATGAGGTATGATATCTTTGGCAGCTGAATTCTGATAGAATCATTAAAGACTAGGGTATTTGGAGAGAAAAAAGGGCTTCCTTTGGATTGAATTAATAAATAAACATATTACAAGACTCAACCAGCCTCTAAGTCGGCTTAGGGTCCCAATTAAAGAAAAAGATACTACTGCCCTCTCTTAAGTGAAGGGTTCACCAATCGTATAATAAGAATAACATTTAAAGACTAATCTACCCTTTATACATAGAACTATGCTACTAAAGACTAAACCAAAAGTACATAGATACTAGTAAATGTACTTTTCTAACACCCCTCTCAAATTCTAGATGGAGGTAACATTGAGAGTTTGCTCAATAAGAACCGAAAGCGAGCAACTGTGCCAGAATTTGTAAAGAAGTCAGCAATCTGATCAGTAGAGAAAATATGAGAGGAAGGGTCAGGGTCCCAGCAGGGAGGTTGTGGTGCACAAAATGATAGTCAATCTCGACACGCGTCATGTGCTCTTGAAATAGAGGGTTGTGTGCAATCCAAATGACACTCTTACTATCACAATACATAGGAGTGGAATCAGTAAGAGAAACCCCCATGTCACCAAGAAGTCACCGAAGCCGAACAATCTATTCAGCAGAAGCATCCATAGCCCTATAATCAACCTTAGCTATGGAATGAGAAACACAACCTTGCTTCTTTCTCTTCCAGGCAGTAAGAGAGTCGCCTAAGAAGAGACAATAGCCGGTGGTGGATTTAAGATCCACTATATCACAAACCCAATCAACTTCAGAGTAAGCACGTGTATTTAGATCGGAAGTGGAAGAGATAAGCAAACTACAATCCATGGTGCCTTGCACATGGTGCAAAATCCACCGAGCTGCAACCCAATGAGGAGAGCAGGGAGCTGAAGAAAATTGATTGACAATGTGCACAACATGCTGAATATCAGGCCTGGTAACAGTGAGATATACCAAAGAACCAACCACCTCCTGATAATATGTGGGCTTATCCAGAGGAACACCCTGACAAGATTTCTTCTAAACTTAGGAAAATAACATATCTAAAGTCCTAAATAAAACCTTAAATACAACTATTATTTAAATAACACTTCTAAATAAAGCATAATAAACCGAATCAAGTCCATATCAGCTGGGTCCCATACATGCATCCACATCACCCTCACTGAACAATATAATGGCTGTGTTACGGGAAACACTGTTTTTGCAAAAAAACGTGAATGACACTTTTCTTATGCCTTACAGGATTATGAAGTTAGAGAGTTGTCTATATCAGTAGCAGGCAGACTATCTGAGAAGAATCCTGCATATGTCCTTCCTGCTCTTCGTCGCCATCTCATACAGTTGTTGACATATCTAGAACAAAGGTATGACTAAAGATCTGTGTAATAATATGTATTAGCTTTCTGCCCTTACAAGGAAAAGTAGTATAGCTCGGTGGGATCAAGAATTTCCTCATCTAATATTTCTTTGGGCTAGCAGTGCAGATAGCAAATGCAGAGAAGAAAGTGCAAAACTTCTAGGTTGCTTAATTCGTAATTGCGAACGGCTTATATTACCATATATTGCCCCAATACAGAAGGTTGTTCAGGCATATTTCCATTTTATTTTTTAACCAATATTTCGTCCAGTTCTGATGTCAAGAAATATATCCTTTTTTCAGGCTCTTGTGGCTAAGCTATCTGAATCTGGTGGACTGAATCCAAATAATGCAATAGTAACTGGAGTACTTGCTACTGTTGGTGAGCTTGCTAGAGTGGTAAGTTACTTTTATTAAAGAATATACTTTGGTTTTAGAAGGGAGAGCTGCCACTCAACTTGGATGAACTCCACGTAAAATTCAAGTTATTGAAGGTTTGAATAAAAGTTTGAGCCTTCTTAATGCATTTATAGGATCATTAAAACTCTCTATCGTTAGCATGACATGGAGGTGATGTATCTTTCAAGCAGTTGTGAGTTCATATGCACTTATTTTCTTTTGTTTCTTAAAAGGGTGGTTATGCAATGCGGCAATATCTCCCAGAATTAATGCCACTTATTGTAGAAGCCCTCTTGGATGGTGCTGCTGTTATAAAACGTGAAGTAGCTGTTGCAACTCTTGGTCAAGTTGTCCAAAGCACGGGGTATGCTTAACCCTTCACATGCTAGCTCATGTTCTTACATTTTGTTCTTCAATATTTAAGAAATGAAACTGTGATCATGATTTTCCTTGCTTTTTTTGTCCGAGCAATGATATGATACATAATTTCGGCAAGGCTGACTTAGATTTTGAATTTCAACATATGCAGCTATGTGATATCTCCATACACTGAATACCCGCCATTGCTTGGTCTACTTTTGAAACTGTTGAACGGTGAGTTGGCATGGTCAACCAGAAGAGAAGTTTTGAAGGTAGTGTTACAGTACTTTGTCCAGAAATTGCTGGTGAAAGAAAGCTGTAGAAGACAATTACTGTTGCATATCCTTTCTATATGTCTTTCTTCTTTTCCAGGTTTTGGGAATCATGGGTGCTTTGGATCCTCATGTGCATAAGAGGAACCAAAGGAATTCATCTGGATCACATGGGGAAGTGGCTCGTGCTACAAGTGATTCTGGTCAGCCTATCCGGTCAATGGAGGAGTTACCAGTGGATCTGGGACCGTCTTTTGCTACATCTGAAGATTATTTTGCTACGGTATGGATGTGCAACTAAGTTGGCTGTCTAAAAGTATATGTTTACTTGATTTTGATCAATATGATCAATAGGTTGCCATCAATTCGCTTATGCGAATCCTTCGTGATCCATCACTTTCAAGCTATCACCAAAAAGTTGTAGGATCTCTCATGTTCATATTTAAGGTATTAACTTTGTAATCTGTTTTAAAAGTTTTTCTGATCTCTTTGGTTGCTAGTATTTGCCCTTTCTTTCTAACAATTTTCTATGTTTTCATGTTGAAGTAGTCTATGGGTCTCAGTTGTGTCCCATATTTACCAAAGGTACGATTTTTGCTCTAATGATCAGTATTTTTCTGCATATATCCGTGAAAAATCTTTGTTGTACATTCTGGTTGTGTTCTTGTTTTGCTTGCACAAATACTCCTATCTTTCAGAAGATGATCCAATCAACATATAACTGAATTGCAATCAATCATTCGTAAAAACGTAGGGCTACTATGTGCCTATCTCTTGACTGACCACATAGTGGTCAAGAAAAGCAGAGAACACTAATATTCTGAAGGAAAGAATACATTTTGAACAATATTGACCTTTCATTATAATAAGTATATAAATCGAAGCATGTGACTGAAATATGTACTATGCAGATAAAATGATGCAGTTGAGTCAAGACACAGCAAAATGATGCAGTTGAATCAAGACACTGCAAGTCTTCTCAGTAAAAATCACCCTGAAGTTTAATTTCTAATAACACAGCGGAGCTCACAGAATGAAAATGGACGAAGTTCTGAATTACAGAGAGGAAGCTTGAATCCACAAGCTGATTGCAATAAAGAAAAAAAATTGAAAATTACAAGCTGAATCCACAGCTCAGCTCAAATCCATGAGCAATACAGAGAAATAAATTTCTGGAATACAGATTTCTTCCAATTCAAATGCCCCCCAATCTGCCTTCCCTTTTCCCTCTTCTCCAACGGACTTGAATTAGACCAGATTGGCCCTCCCTTTTCCCCTTTGCCTAGAGACAGCTTCTAGAAGCTGGACAGATTTGCCCTTGTCAGCCTTTGGACAGGTGGAGGTGGGCAGACATAGGTGGCATAATCTGAGAAGGACTATCCTGAGAAGAGGGGGAGACCCTCCTACATCATAAAAGTACATGACAAAACAGTACCTTCCGTCTGGAAGTGGTCATTAACTTGAAAAAAGCATTTTGAAAACAAAAGAAAAACAGAAAAGTCCTCTAAGTAGAAAATACAATGCAATAAATATAGCATACACAGCGAGAGTTTGCCAATATATACTAATCTTTCAAATGGCCATTTTTTGAAATCAAAATCAATGTTGTAGGATTTCATGGCTTTCAAATCATCTTTCTTGTACTGCGGATTGTTTAGAGGTTGGCTTTCATCTCTATTCCTCCCTCTGAAATTTTCCAATAAAAAGGGACCTTTTTTCAGTGAACTAATTCCAAGCTTTCAACCTTTCTGGATTAGTTTGGCGATTGCTAGCACAGTGGTATGGTACCCAGTCAGAAGAGGAGAGAGGGGCCTGGTTGTTTAGGGTAGGAGGGGCCCACATAATTTTTAGGAGGAAAGCTTGAAAAGTGGGAGGAGCATATTAGAAATGAGACCTGGAGCCTCAATGTGAGGGAAATTGATTTGGAGCTCGGGTCCTGGATCTGTGATCCCTAAAAAATGAGATTTGGGGGAGAGTGGAGGGGCCAAAAATACAGATCTGCAAGTCTTTCCTCATCTGTGCATTTGGATCTGGCCGCTCTTGGCCTTCTCCCATTTGCTCCTTCTGGTTTGGCCTGCACTTGCAGCTTCAGCTGGTAGGAATGCTGGCTAGAGACTAGTAAAAGCTCTGGCGGGAAGCAGGTAGGAGCTCTACTGGCTGGAAGATCTTGAGAAATCTCCGTGAATTTTTGTATTGTTTGTGTA
The DNA here is from genome assembly GCA_035235625.1 of Saururus chinensis. Taxonomy (NCBI): domain Eukaryota; kingdom Viridiplantae; phylum Streptophyta; class Magnoliopsida; order Piperales; family Saururaceae; genus Saururus; species Saururus chinensis. The sequence goes on from CP141148.1 coordinate 11,468,177, forward strand.
TTTTTTTTTTAATAAATGCAAAGAACCTTTTTGAAGTTTAACGAGATCTTGTACATGCAAGCTGAGAGACGGAAAAATTGCCTGTTCAATTCTCTTCATCTTGGGACTTTTCCAAGAACGAGATCTTGTGAACATCTTACCAGATGGTTTCATGTTTTACACACTACAAGTGACTGTTTGATGTTTGTGCTTATGGAGATTTAAATGCACATGGTCTAGAAGCAAATATGTTTATAAATTTGGCCTGAAAGGAATATTTGTTCCTAGAGTTATTTTTTCTTTCTTGGCAAATAAAAATTTAATGCATGTATAGGCTGGGAAAACATGATTATAGCTAGGATTCTATCACAACAACATTTAACCAATATGACTGCTAGGATCGTGTCAGAGAATTACAAGGCCATGGATCCTTGCAACGAGTGTATTAAACCCCTTGACTCCCGTAGGCGTAATTGTATCAGTTGGTCTGTGTGGTAGAAGCAGAATGAAAGGTAAGCTTGGCCACTAGCCACACAGTGATCCTTGTACAATGGCGTTGAAGATCTTTGTAAAATGGTGTTAAAAGGAACATCTTCATGCTACATATTTATAGATACTAAAACTGTCCCACAGCTGCTTTAAGCTGTATTTGGTGGATATGCCTTTGCTTTCAATGTACTTGACGTAAATGACATGTTTGGATGAAAATGCTCTTCTAATTATGCAGGTTCTACCTGATCTTTTGAACACTGTCCATGCATGTGAAGATGGACTCAAAGAGTTCATAACCTGGAAGCTTGGAACTTTGGTATCGATTGTGCGTCAGGTAATTTTTTTGTTATTTTATATATTTGCTGAATATGCATCAGCTATGTTGTGAGTTATGTTCTGTATTTGAAGGTAGCTGTTGGAAATTGTAGGTTACCTCAGTCGTTATATTTGTTATGTGCAGCATATACGCAAATATTTGCCGGAGCTTCTCTCCCTCATTGATGAACTGTGGTCCTCCTCCTTCAGTTTGCCAGCTGCTAACCGTCCCGTGCAAGGTTCACCTGTGAGTTGGCTTTAGATGAATTAACCTCATTCTCCATTTTGTAGTCACACTTGCTGTACTTTATTGTAAATGTTCATTTGTTATTTTCTTTTGAGAATATGTTCTGCAGGTTCTTCACCTTGTTGAACAGCTTTGCTTGGCCTTAAATGATGAATTCAGGATGTATTTACCTAAAATTCTTCCATCTTGTATACAAGTGTTAAGTGATGCTGAGCGATGTAATGATTACACTCATGTTCTGGATATACTGCATACCCTCGAAGTGTTTGGTGGTTGGTGCCATTAAGTCTTTTTGGATGTTTATGCTGCCTTTCATGTCTGATTAGCTTGTTGCTTAGTTATGAAGCTTTCACTTTTTTTGTGTTCGGAATTTTGTAGGCACTTTGGATGAACACATGCATCTGCTCCTGCCTGCTCTCATTCGGTTGTTCAAAGTGGATGCTTCAATTGATATAAGACGTGCTGCTATCAAAACACTTACAAAGCTGATTCCTCGCGTGCAGGTCTTTATATTCCTTGTCCCAACTTTTTCTTTTTGGTGGAGGACTTGCTCTCGAACTTGGATTATGAATATTTATTTCTTTAGGTAACTAGTCACGTATCGGCTCTCGTGCATCATCTGAAGCTAGTATTGGATGGGTAAGTGGTTCATCTTTATCCCTCTTTTGTCCATGTGCTTGAATGCCACTTTCTTTCATCATTTTGTTCATCTTGTGAATTTATAACTGAAAGGAGATGCCTTGTCAAGGAAAGTTGTAGTACATTTTTCTAATATGAGAAGTACTTTAAGTGTGTTGTGGGAAAAAGGTAGAAAATGCTTGGAACAGATTCCTGTATGTGTGATAGATCAGAATTATACTTGACATGGGCTCATTTGAATGATTTGTGGTTGGAAGCATGAAGTCTCTTCTGTTAATCTTCTCTGATAATGCTCTTCTGTTCTGTACACCATTGAAAAAGTTATAAACTTGCTACAATGAAAACACAATAAAGAAATTAAAGGGGAGAAAGAAGTTGGAAAGCAAAATAAAGAATCATTTATTTCCCTCCATTCTTTGGAAAGTTTTTTCTGATGTGGTGCAATTCTCCTCTTCTTCCCCTGTCCCCCTTCAGAGTGTATGGGTCACTTGTATGTTATAGAAATTAATGATAAAATCTTGCTCACATTAGCCACATATTTGGGTCACTCTGTATTTAGGAGATATTATGAAGGTATAAACATAGCTTTTGATTATGAATGTAATTCACAATTTACACTCTTATAAATAAAAAGGCCTTGTTTGTAACCAAATGGCTTTTGAGAATGAATGCAATATGAGATTGGCTTTTGAGGATGTTTTGTGTTAACACTCCTTGTCTCTCTTGATTTGGCTTTGTCCAGTCTTCTTCCGCAGTGCCCTTTTTTTTGTCCCATACACTTCTCTACTTCATTTCTTCCTTCATCTTTCTAGCTGTTCTCTTCCTTCATCCTTCTAGCTGTTCTCTTCCTTCATCCTTCTTGCTGTTCTTATTGGTTACCATCCAACAACCCCAGCAATAAGCCCCACTTCTACTTGCAACCGCAGCCATATTCTTGACATCTAGCACCTTTCCAACTCGCACCATTTTAGCCCTTCTCTTACTCAAATCCTTTTTCAGAAATATCTCAGAAAGCCTTTTCCCTTTCCTTAGTTCATCAGTGCACCTCAACCAACCATTTATGTTCATCTACTCCTTAATCCATATCCCCTTTACCCTCTTTACTTCAATTCAATTGAAGCCCAGATCATTTGCCTTAAGGACGATTGACTATCTTCCTTAACCACTTCGCTTGTCTCTTAGAAATAATTATGAAAGTGCCCTAGATCCTAATATACACAAATTTCAGTGTTATTCTTGAATCATGGTAATAATCCTGATTTGAGCCTGGCCCACATATTTTTTCTATGGCATAGTGGGGGCATTGCATTATATATGAATATGTTTCCTTGAATAAAAGATTATTTCAAATTTGCAGGAACAATGACGAGCTACGCAAGGATGCTGTTGATGCCCTCTGCTGTCTTGCTCATTCTCTTGGGGAGGACTTCACAATTTTTATACCATCCATACATAAACTTCTGTTGAAGCATCATATACGGGTCCTCTACATTCTAAAGTCAAATTTGTGCCTTCTTAATATCTTTCTAACAGAGTTGACAATCAATTGGTTTATTGCAGCACAAAGATTTTGATGAAATTGAAAGTCGTCTTAGAAGACGTCAGCCGCTGTTTGTTGAGTCTCGTACGGATCAGAAATTGACTAGGCAGATTTCAGCTGTAGTGATCAGTGACCCCATGAATGATGTTGATAATGATCCTTATGATGATGGAACGGAGGCACACCGACAACAAAAAAGCCATCAGGTATTTTTGGAATCAAATGAACATAATTTTTTGGATGAATAGTAGTCAATGTAATATTGGTTTATATTTGAATCGTTTGTGTCATATTTATGTTAGGTGAATGATGGGAGACTACGTACGGCAGGGGAAGCTTCTCAAAGGAGCACGAAAGAAGATTGGGCTGAATGGATGAGGCATTTCAGCATTGAACTTCTTAAGGAATCTCCTTCTCCTGCCTTACGTACATGTGCAAGGCTCGCACAATTGCAGGTAGATCAATGTATTCCACAATATAGAGTGTATATAATGCAAATGAGTCTTAATAGTGTAATGTAATTGTTTCCTAGTCATGTTACTTGTAAGTTTTACCATGAGATTATTCTCTTTTCTTAGGTGGTCTAAAATAGTATCCTGTTGGTATTAGGTTGTCTCAGGGTGCCATTGTGCCTGGATTTTGTAGTACTTTATTCCTATTCCACCTTCCATTTCTAGGCTCTGACTTTTCCCCAAACATTCTGACTTTAACCGCCGGATTCCCCTGTTCAATAGTATAGGCTTATATTTTATGATGAAATATTACATTTTGTTAATAACGTGCAAAAAAATTTCAAAATAAAAATTAGATCAACTTGAAAATGAACTTATAATATTAATTAAATCATGTCTAAACTTTAAACTTTGATTATATATACATATGCCTTATGTACGAACTAATTAGTGCTGGGTGGGTCCAGTGTTGTCCAAATAGGCTGATTTGCTGTTTCGCACACTTCCTCTTTGTTCAAACTTTGGTTCAGGGGCTCATATGACCATTAAGGTTTTGTTGGGTTGGATTACCCATTTGACAGAGCCAAGGCACCTGTAACTTTAATTTTTAATTAGCTCAAAAACAGGATATGTCACTAAGTTAAAGTAAGAGATTAGGTAGAATTTATACCAATAAATACCCCTTTCTTAGGTCCATTAGGGGCTCTTGGATATATGGACCAGGGGACTTGAGGTGACCCCATGCTTAGGGGATCTGCCTATTTTGAATCCAGTTTGAGATGTAGACCCAGCTCCAACAATTTGTTCAATTTCAGCTCTAAAAGTAAAATTTTTGGTTGAATTTGAAGGAGAGTATTTTTTGTTAGGTGCGGCCCATGAACATGGCTTAGATGCTGCTCAACTTAGTATTAGGATGCAAATCATTGTTGCATAATCATCTATAATCGGTCTAACTGCGAGGGTGGTGATAGGTTGTGTGTAGTTTTTTTTTGGTGCAAAGGTTCTAAATGAAATGACATTCTGCATTGCTGGTCCCTATGGAAAACCTCTTTTATTTTTATTTATTTGGGGAATGGTCGAGGGTAGGGACTGGTGTGGTGTCATCATGAACTCAATTGTAAAATGGCCCTTTGTCCCTTATCACATGGCTTCAGTCTCTTAATATGAAGCTGATTAACAAATTCAATTGTGAAACCATTATTTGGTCACATGAATTGTTATGTCCCTGTGTGTGACTGTGATCCTGGGAGAGAAGTGAGGAAGAAGGTGACAGGAGGGAGAGGTTGATGCGCACTTGCTGGTTGCAAGTGCGATCTATCCAGAGAAGTGAAGGGCAGAAATTCAGAGGAGAAGAGTCGAACAGAGAGAGAGAGAGAGTAATTACAATGAGTTAGCCTACTTAAGGCCAATGCCCAACAGGCAACATAGAACATCCATCTAACTACATAGGCTAAAACTAACTATTAACTGACTCATAACTGAATTAAAGCAACAACTAAGCAACAACGTGCATACTAACATGGGTGCCTACGTGCACTTATTATCATAACTACTGAAGTAACTAATGTAACTGCAGATCATAACATCCCTCCACCCATAAAAAACGACTTGTCCTCAAGGCGTCCAATTAGGGAATTGGCTGAGGAAGTCTTCTTCGAGCATCCAGGTGGCATCTTCGGAAGGTCGGTCTTGCCATGCAACCAAGACTTCAGAAACCAACCGGCCGTGACGACGAATTCATCGAGTTGACTCAATGGAGATAGGAGTAAGCTTTGGTTCAACCACAGAAGGTGTAGCCGGTGGTGGAAGTAATGGAGTGATCTTAGAAGGATTTCCCACGAACCGACGAAGTTGAGAAACATGGAAAACAGGGTGAATGCGAGCCGTAGAAGGAAGCTGAAGCTTATAGGCCACTGGGCCCACCTTTTCCACCACTAAATATGGGCCATGGAAATGTGGTAACAGCTTGTGATGGCTGGATGGTCGGGCTGAAGTTTGACGATACGGCTGAAGACGCACATAGACCCAATCACCAACGAACTGTCAGAATGAGAACGATCATAGACTTGTTTCATTCTGTTTTGAGCTGCCTGCAAACTGCGTTTGAGAGACTTTAAGGCTTCATCACGCTCCTGTAGGGATTGATCAACAACGCTCACATCTGAACGGTGTGGCACATAGGCAAGAATGGTGGGTGGAGGCCGCCCATAAAGCACCTGGAAGGGGGTCATACCAAGGGAAGCGGTGTTATATGACCACTCTGCCCATGGGAGGAGTAAGAGCCGCCTATGAGGTCGATCGCCTGCAAAACAACGCAAATACTGCTCAAGGCAGCAATTAAGGACCTCCGTTTGACCGTCCGTCTGAGGGTGATAGGCAGTACTCATCTTTAAGGATGTGCCTTGCAACTCAAAAAAGCTTTTTTAGAAGTTGGATAAGAACACTGGATCGCGATCAAAGACTATAGAGCGTGGCATGCCATGGAGACGAGCAATGTCTCTAACAAAAATCTCTGCGACGTGGCCCGCAGTGTATGGATGTCCCAAAGGTGAAAAGTGTGCATACTTAGACAATTGATCAATGACCACGAAAATGACACTTTTACCTTGTACTAGGGGCAAGCCCTCAATGAAGTCCATAGAAATATCCTCCCAAATGTGCTCTGGAATAGGTAGTGGCTGAAGTAACCTTGCAGGAGATGAAGTGAGGGTCTTTGAGTGTTGACATATGTCACAAGAAGCAACAAAATCATGGACAGCTTTCTTGAGTCCCTTCCAATAACAACTCTAAGAAACCCCACTTATAAGTACGGAATTGGCCTTCATGTCCAGCAATGGGAGAGGAATGAAAATCATGGTCTGTGTCGATTATCGTGCCTTGAATGCCATTACCATTAAGGATAAGTATCCTATTCCGGTGATTGAAGAGCTATTAGATGAATTAGTAGGAGCGACAATTTTCACTAAGCTCAATCTGCATTTAGGATACCACCAGATTCGGATGCATTCCCCTGATATACATAAAATAGCGTTCAGTACATGTGACGGCCATTATGAATTTATGGTCATGCCCTTTGGATTATCGAATGCCCCATCTACTTTTCAGAGTTTGATGAATGATATATTCCGGCCTTATCTGCGACGCTTTGTTCTAGTATTCTTTGATGATATCCTGATTTATAGTCGATCTTGGCTGGACCATATGCAGCACATTCGGACAGTTTTCTCTATCTTATCTGACCAAGGTTTGTTCCTAAAAAAATGTGTGACTGTGATCCTGGGAGAGAAATGAGGAAGAAGGTGACAGGAAGGAGAGGTTGATGCGCACTTGCTGGTTGCAAGTGCGATCTATCCAGAGAAGTGAAGGGCAGAAATTCAGAGGAGAAGAGTCGAACAGAGAGAGAGAGGGAGAGAGGAACAGTGGAAGGGAAAAGATTAATCAATTTTTCATATCCCTAATTACAACGAGTTAGCCTACTTAAGGCCAATGCCCAACAGGCTACATAGAACATCCATCTAACTACATAGGCTAAAACTAACTATTAACTGACTCATAACTGAATTAAAGCAACAACGTGCATACTAGCATGGGTGCCTATGTGCACTTATTATCATAACTACTAAAGTTACTAATTTAACTGCAAATCACAACATGAATTGTCGGACTAAAAACAGGCTCATGTATATTTCATTATATGAAGTTGAAATGTTTCACACTTTGTGTTTCTTGATTCAGCCCTTCTTTTTACGTACTCATCTTGCTTATAATTGGACCGAGTGATGGTGCACCTTCATTTCAGTAAGTAGTAAATTGTGGTCATTAATTTTTTGAACTCCACGCCCTGGAGGGCTCTGCGTCCTTGATAACCCCGCTGGATATATGATGTTTCCTTGAGGGGAGGTTGAGGTGATGTAGGGTCTTAGTCTTCCATGCTTCTCAGCCTAGAATAGTGCTTCGTATGCCACAGCTTGCCACCTGTGACACAGCCTGTCCAAAGGCTGACGGGCAAATCTGTCCAGCTTTTAGAAGATGTGTCTAGGCAAGGGCAATGGGAGGGGCAGTTTTGGTAACAAAATGTCAGCAATCCATTGGGAAAGAAGAGGAGGAAATAAGAAGGGAAAAGGGAGGCAGATTGAGGATTTGGAAAATTGGGATAACTTGTATTCCAGAAATTTTACTTCTCTGTATTGCTCATGGATTTGAGCTGAGCTGTGGATTCAGCATGTAATTTTCATTTTCCTTTTGTAGCAATCCGCTTGTGGATTCAAGCTTTAGCTCTATTATCCAGGAAATTAATAGAAAGCTCTGTTATTCGTCCATTTCATTTGTGTGCTCTGCTGTGTCATTTGAAATTAAGTTTCTGGGTGATTTTACTGTGGAATCTTGCTGTGTCCTGCTTCAACTGCATCATTTTTGGCGCTATCTGGGAAACCAAGGAGAGTCTTCCATGGCTCCTCCTCCCACTGATTCCTCTTCTTTGCAAGCCATCGTGGAGCTGTTACAACAACAGAACCAGGCCCAACAACAAACCCAGATGCAACTACAACAGCTTCTTCAACAAATGCAGCATCTCATGCTGCTTCTTCCGCCTCCTCCTCCTGTTGCAGGGACGTCCTCAGGACCAGGAGTAGACCTGAGGACGGTGGCGGAGATGGAGAGGTGATTTTTGCCTGGACCCAAGCCTTTCTCCCTGACTGGAAGAGGTGACCAGTCGACACTACCTGAAGCACCACCTCCAGGCCCGTCCTTCCTAGTCTACTGACGACGGAATATGGGGCTGGTGCAGGAACCGGGAATGGAATGTCCACCAGTGCGGACAGTGCAGGACGGGATGGCAGTGACTTTTCCGCCAGGCGATTGCGCTCAAACGGATGCTTGGACCACCGGTGGAAGACTTTCTGGAGAAGGGTCGTGAGGCAGACGACGGTATCCCGGCATCCGGCCTGGCGGTCCACCATGAGAAGCACTGCTGATGGGAGGCTTGCCCACCGGCGGAAGGTTTCCTGGTTTTCTGCCAGGGGAAGTTCAAAAGATGGGAGGCATGCCCGCTGGCGGGAGGGTCCCTGGATTTCTGCCAGGAGAGGGCCCCTATCTGGGAGAAGTGTTTGCTGGCAGACATCAACAAGTGGAGAGAGTCACTGTTCCTCACCCCCATCCAGTGAGAATGCACTGGAACCAAAGAGGCCCAGCTGACCAAAATCTCCCACCACAAGACGATTCCAGTGAGGATGACAAAGACCCATTTCCACTAGTGGGATGCAATGACTGGGGACATTTCCACTTCAAACCCAAGCTTGAGCACCCAATTTTAATGGACAAATGAGCATCAAAGAATTTTTGGACTAGTTGTTTGAGGTGGAAAATTATTTGAAGCGATGGAGGTTCCGGACGAGGTCAAGGTGAAGTTGGTGTCTTGCAAGTTGAAGAAGGGCCGCCGCATGGTGGAACCAGCTGCAAACCAATCGGTTGCAGCTTGGAAAACACCCCCTTCGTTCTTGGTCGCACATGAAGCAACTCTTAAGGAACGAATTCCTTCCGGTCAATGATGAACAAATGTTGTTCAAGCAATATCAAGATTGTTGACAAGGAAATGAGACTGTTTCAGAGTATTTGGAGAACTTCCAAAGGTTGTCGGCGAGGAACGACATCATTGTGTCAGAAGCCCAAAAGATTACCTGCTTCACAAGTGGGTTAAAATTTCCTTTGTAAGAAAAACTGGCAGATCACTCCCTTAACTCACTTTTGGAGGCTACTCAAATTGCCCTTAGGCATGAGAATCTAGCTGAGAGAAGTGTGGGAAGGGGGGGTTCTCCTCAAGAAGCACACATGAAGGAGGGTCGAACTACAAGCAAAAGCAAGTAGCAATTGAAGACTGCCACTCAAAAAATTGGCAATGTTGAAGCAGCCCGTAGCCCCTACAAAGTTGCTGCCCCGATTTCAAAATCAGGGTTAGCTCAAGTCTCAAGCTCCAATATCATCATTTGTTACAAATGTAGGAAGCTGGGACACACCTCAAGTGGCTGCCCACTTAAGAAATTTGACTCTACTGCTGCTGCGATCACTAATCAAGAGTTCATGGAGGTTGGAGGCTGAAATTTGAAGGAGGAGCTGAAGTGAAAATTATGGAAAGAGTATACGAGGATGAAGATGATCAAATAGAAGAGCAATCGGAGTTGGTAGTGCTGAGAAGAATCATGATTTCCACTATGCAAGTGGAGGACACTCAAAGGCACAAATTATTCACCACTACTGGGTCCATAATAGGCAAGAGATGTAAAGTGATTATTGATGGGGGTAGCACCGAGAACTTCATCTCTAAATCAGTCATTCAGTAGCTCAATCTCCCTATCAAGAGACATCCTAAGCCTTAGGGTGGGTCAAGGAGATAAGAGGAGTCACGGTGGAAGAGCTATGTAAGGTTCCCTTCTCTATTGGTAAGCATTATTCCACTAACATTATTTGTGATGTTATAGAGATGGATGCATGCCATATTTTTATGGGAGGCCTTGGCAATTTGATGTCCAAAGTACCCATGATGGGAGGGATTATGTCTTCAAGCAACAAGGGGTCAAGGTTATACTTATGCCTAGCAAACTTACCCTTGTTAAGAGGCCCCAAGAGAAGCCCCAACCAATTGATTCCTCCAAAGAAATGCCACCAACTAGCAAGAGTTTGCCCAAAACTACCCTCTTGGTAACCAAAAACTGCAAAGACCTAAGTACTGCCGAAGTTGTGTATCTTTTGGTCAACAAGGCTGAAGAGACAGAGATGAGATCCGAGGTTTGAAGCCACCCACAGCAAGTTCAGCCCCTCATACCGGGTTCTAGTCTCCCACACTTGCCACACTACTGTATAAACCCAGCTGAGCACATGGAGTTGCAAAGACAAGTGGAAGATCTATTGGCAAGAGGTTGAACATAGAAAGCCTTAGTCCATGCACGGTTCCCGCCTATTGGTGCCCAAGAAAGATGGAAGTTGGAGGATGTGAGTGAATAGTAGAGTTATTAACAAGATCACTGTCAAGTATAGGTTCACAATACATAGACTTGATGACATGTTGGACATGTTGACCGGTGTCACCATCTTCTCCAAAATAGATCTTAGAAGTGGCTACCATCAAATCAGGTTGAGGCTGGGAGATGAGTGGAAAACAGCCTTCAAGACAAGAGAAGGTCTCTATAAATGGTTAGTGATGCCTTTTGGGTTATCTAATGCTCCAAATATCTTTATGAGACTCGTGACTCAAGTCTTGAAGCCATTTTTGGGCAAATCTGTTGTGGTATACTTTGATGACATTTTGGCTTATAGCAAGAGAGAAGAACAACATGCACAAGAGCTGGCTGAAGTCTTTGAGGTGCTCCAACACCACTCCTTATACATAAATCTGAAAAAGTGTTATTTCTTCACCAATCAGCTGATTTTCTTGGGTTATGTCGTCAGTTTCAAGGGCATTTAAGTGGATCAAAGCAAGATAGAAACCATTCAAAGTTGGCCCACACCAAAATCATTCATAGTTTGGCAACCTTCTACTGCCAATTTATCAAGAATTTCAGCACTATAGCATGTCCCTTGATTGAGTACATAAAAAAGGACCGCTTTGTGTAGTCTCAAGCCGCCTAAGAAGGTTTGTTAAGTTGAAACAAAAGCTCACTCAAGCTCTGGTACATGCCCTCCCTTATTTTGACAAGACATTTGAAGTTGAATGTGATGTTTTCGGAGTAGGCATAGGGTCGGTGTTGACTCAAGAGGGTAGACCCATCTCCTACTTTAGTGCAAAGCTGAATGTAGCAAGAAGGAAATGGTCCGCCTATAAGTTGGAATTGTAGGGTCTTAGTCTTCCATGCTTCTCAACCTAGAATAGTGCTTCATATGCCACAGTTTGCCACCTGTGACACAGCCTGTCCAAAGGCTGACAGGGCAATTCTGTCCAACTTCTAGAAGATATGACTAGGCAAGGGCAATGGGAGGGGCAGTTTGGTCTTTAAGTCACAGTTTGTTATAACACAGTAAGCAGTCCGTTGGGAAAGAAGTGGAGGAAATAAGAAGGGAAAAGGGAGGCAGATTGAGGATTCGAAAAATTGGCATAACTTGTATTCCAGAAATTTTACTTCTCTGTATTGCTCATGGATTTGAGCTGAGCTGTGGATTCAACCTGTAATTTTCATTTTCCTTTTGTAGCAATTGGCTTGTGGATTCAATCTTTAGCTGTGTAATCCAGGAAATTAATAGAAAGCTCTCTGTTATTTGTCCATTTCATTTGTGTGCTCTGCTGTGTCATTTGAAATTAAGTTTCTGGGTGATTTTACTGTGAAATCTTGCTGTGTCCTGCTTCAACTGCATCATGAGGTTTGACTCCTTTCAATTGTGTCCCTGTATATTGTGTCCCCAGCATCCTTAAAAAATAGAAACTGCATATGATTTTGTTGGGACTGAAAATGCCATTAATGACGGAAAAGCTTAAATAATTTGAGTATATTCACTTGATCAATCCTGTCATTATGGATGAATGACAAATTGTCGTGTGCTTACACTTGCTGATTTTGGCGAATTTGTGGTTTCTGATGTGCAGTTAAAGCACAGTAGATAATTCTTAATCCCACTCCCCCAAAGTGCGCATGCATTTTCAATGTGGGTTTTCTTCAAACCTGCCCACCCTCCCTAACACACGCTGTGGCATCACCTTTCGAAGGTGCTTTCCTGGGCTTTGTGCAGGTTAAATGTTCCACATATATAAATACATATCCGAAGCACACACTGATACAAACATATATTATACCAGCCTTTAGTATCCTGTGGAAGCATTGTAGGACTACATCTAGTGTAACTAAAGTCTTCAATCTAAAGTAGAAAAAATACGCAGAGTTTATAGGCCTTAAGAGTTGACAATCTAGCCTTAGCTAGGCTGGTTGGATCTCTCCGGGTTCCCAGGGTCGAATCTCCTTGCCATTATAGTGTGTGAGGTTGTGCGAGTCTTACCCATAAAAAATAGGTATTAAGAGTTCTTATATGCTTGATTTCTATGTATACGTTAGCTAGACATGAAATAATCACATACTTCGGATCAGCATCTTCACATTTTATGCATGATATACTAGATAAGGGTTCTAACGAGCTGTGAGTTGACTTTGGCTCATTTTGTATTTTTGATATTTTTAACATTTTTGGTTAAAATTATCCCTGAATCACGTATATAAAACTTTAGCTAAATGTAATTTAAGAAGTATATTTAATAAAAAAGCAAGTCATTTGTTACTCAAGCCATGCTGGTTCGAGCTGAGCTGCTGGGGCTTGGCCTCGATGAGCCCAAGTTCAAGTGCAAGTCAAGCTGAGTCTCAACCGTTGCTTGTGCTATCTCAGCCTGGCCTGCTTAGCACACCTAAAATATATGTATTTGTGTATGTGTCCATGCTTCATTCTGTGTTCTTTGGGTCATTCTTTTGAATACAAAGAGATAGCTATGAGCTTTTGTAGAGAAAGTTGTATTGGACCTTGTTCATCACTTGCTGTTTTGTAGCCTTTTGTTGGGAGGGAGTTATTTGCGGCTGGGTTTGTGAGCTGCTGGGCGCAACTGAATGACTCTAGCCAGGAACAGTTAGTACGAAGTCTTGAATTGGCATTTTCATCTCCAAACATCCCTCCTGAGATTCTTGCTACACTGCTAAATTTGGTAGATGTTTCAAATCTTTGAATGATACTCAAGACTGACATAACAGTATCAGATTTTCATTACTCTACTACAATATTTTCCAGGCTGAGTTTATGGAACGTGATGAGAAACCTCTTCCAATAGACATTCGACTCCTTGGAGCTCTTGCAGAGAAGGTAATATGATTTGAAAGGATTTTACTATTTTTTATCAGATTCCATATCATCAAGGTGTTGCCTGTTTGCTGAAGCCATCCTTTTGTTTTAAGTGCCGGGCATTTGCAAAGGCCCTTCACTACAAGGAAATGGAGTTTGAAGGTGCACGGTCCAAAAAGATGGATGCAAATCCTGTTACTGTAGTTGAAGCACTTATACATATCAATAATCAGTTGCACCAGCATGAGGTCTGTTTTTTGATGCTCATGCTCTGCTTACTGCTTTGTGGGACCATCTTATTAATTACCAATGTCTTTTTTAGGCTGCCATTGGCATACTGACACATGCCCAGCAACATTTGGATGTTCAATTGAAGGAGTCTTGGTATGGAACTGCTTGACAATGTTTTAAAATATTTTGGTATATTTTTCATTTAATTTATATCATTTTTCATTATGTTCAGGTATGAAAAATTGCAGCGATGGGATGATGCTCTCAAGGCGTACACTTTGAAAGCAACTCAGGCAACTAGTCCACATCTCGTCTTGGATGCAACTTTAGGTTGGATCATGATGTGGATGTCATTACTCTAGTTTCATTTAACCCTAAAGTCTTGCATTGTTCCAATCATTGGTCCCATTTTATAGTGGTCTGGTAATGCTGATTTTATAGTCTGATAGGATGAACACCCAATTCAGTGTTTCTTTCTTCCAAGTACTTATCCTAAAAAAGGCTTGAGAGGATTGTAGGTGTTCAATAATTTGCGTTTTCTGTCAGCAACACAGATTGTGAAGCACAAGTACCTGCCAACACTTAGCACATCCCTGGTTAATTAAAAGTCCGTTTTGCAGTGGCCTTGTCCAAATATCGGTGAATGTTTTGATACTTCTAGCATTTGTTGATATAAAATCTGTGTAAAAATTTGTCTATTGTTTTCATGTTACTTTGAAGGACCTTATAAGATGTTTCCATTTTGTAATCTTTTGTTTAGAAATCCAAATGGTACTCTACACTATATCTAAAGCTTCTTCATGTTTACTATGCTTCCACTTCCTTGATGTTTATTAGTTTGGATATAGTTGCCCACTAATGGTGTTGTAAATACATCTTACATCACATGGCACAGGCTCACAGCCATAGTGTATTACTTTGTGTTAAAGCCTACATAAATCTCCTCATCTGTTATGTCCCATTTGTTGATAATCAATGGTTATGTTTAAGGTCGGATGAGGTGTCTTGCTGCCTTGGCCCGGTGGGAAGAGCTTAACAATATCTGTAAGGAATACTGGACCCCAGCAGAACCAGCAGCTCGTTTGGAGATGGCTCCCATGGTTAAATCTTGTTATCTTATCTGTTCTTATATTTCATTTTTTTCGTTCAGTTGTTCATGTTAGATGTTACTGTACACTTTTTTCTTGTGTTAGGCTGCGAATGCTGCATGGAACATGGGGGAATGGGATCAAATGGCTGAATATGTTTCACGGTTAGATGATGGTGATGAAAGTAAGCTTCGGGTGTTGGGTAACACAGCCACTAGTGGTGATGGGAGTAGCAATGGAGCCTTCTTCAGGGCAGTTCTTTTGGTTCGACGTGGAAAGGTAATAATTTATTAATAATGTTGTCTGCAAGCTTTTAACAACCGTTTTTAGAATTTTTAAAATTGCTGATTTTCCCTCCCAGTATGATGAAGCACGTGAGTTTGTTGAGAGAGCAAGGAAGTGCTTGGCGACAGAGCTTGCAGCACTGGTAAGCTACTTTTATCATTTCGTTACTTGTAGACAAACCCATAGGAGTGAAGTCTCATTCATTGCATTCAATTCTTGTGGAAATCTAAATTATATGGTTAAAGGGCAGTTTATAGTTGGAGGTATTTTGTGGAATAAGCATAAGCCAATCCATGTCACATTTTTGGTCAAATAATTGAATTATTATTAGGAATAAGCTTGAGTCTTAGCTATGAACTGTCAAGTTAGCTTACTTCTTTTGTTAGGTTCTGGAGAGCTATGAACGGGCTTACAGCAACATGGTCCGTGTTCAGCAACTGTTAGAGTTGGAGGAGGTATGCTATTTTCTTATTTCTGCTTATTTGCCCCATTCTAGGGATTTATTATGAATAATTAGGTGCTATAACATTGTCATTACAGGTAATTGACTACTGTACACTTCCTATTGTGAATATGGAAGGAAGGAGAGCTCTCATTCGAAATATGTGGAATGAAAGAATACAAGGAACCAAGAGAAATGTTGAGGCATGTAAATTTTTCTCCGAATGCATGTGTCTTCTCTAAATTGGATCATTTTTTGTAGTATAATGAGCGTAAAAATTATTTTGTCATTTTACCTTGGTATATTTTGATGATCTGCAAACAGCAATGGGATGTGTTTTCATCTCACTAATATATCTTTTTCTCATTGTATGAAGCTTGTTAATTCTAAATTTGACATCTTTTACTGTCGACAATTGTAGGTGTGGCAAACTCTTCTGGCAGTTCGGGCACTTGTACTGCCTCCAACAGAGGACATTGAAACATGGCTCAAGTTTGCTTTTCTTTGTCGAAAAAGCGGTCGCATTAGTCAGGCCAGGTCTACATTGGTGAGATTATTGCAGGTCTGTCTTGTAACTTCTCCATATATAGTCCTATAAATGTCATAGATTTTTTTGCTATAGAGAGGAATTTATCTTGAGTTCTCTTATATTTTTCACATGTCCAGTATGATCCTGAAGCATCTCCTGAAAGTCCATCTTACCATGGGCATCCAGAAGTGATGCTAGCATACTTAAAGTACCAGTGGTCTCATGGAGATGAGATCAAGAGAAAAGAGGCATTCACTAGGCTGCAAGTATGTTGTAATATTTTAATATCATATAATGATTATCTGAGGTAAACCCAGTTGTTTTCTTTTGCAAAAATTGTATTTAATCATGCAGGAGTTGTCTATGGAGCTTGCGAGTTCCACAAATATTGCACCTGTTGCTGTAAGTGGCTTCTCCAATGCTGGTCCCTCTGTCCCTCTACTTGCTCGCGTATATTTGAAGCTTGGGGCATGGGAGTGGACTCTTTCTCCTGGGCTTGATGATATATCGATTCGAGGTATTAGCTTAATTTGTAAAGAAGATTATGGCTTGCATTGTGAACACAATTCTGATTGATGCTGCCTCCTAATCTTGTAAAGAGGAACTGAAAATCAATTTTTTTACTAGTTGGTGGTTCCTGTCATGAGTTCCTTTCTATAATTCTTTACTGATACCATATTTTACACATGTAGACATCCTTGTGGCATTTCAAAGTTCCACTCAGTGTGCCCCACATTGGGCAAAAGCTTGGCACACATGGGCTCTTTTTAATACTGCTGTGATGTCTCATTATACTGTAAGGGGCTTTCCTGGGATTGCAGCGCAGTATGTTGTTGCAGCAGTTACTGGGTATTTTCATTCGATTGCACATGCAGCCACTGATAAAGGAGTTGATGATAGTTTACAGGTGAGAGTTTCTGCCATGTCTAGTTACTTGATTTTACAACATCCATTTTTGGTATTGGTTGATAATCATGGAACCAGTAAACAAGAAAAAATGAAATTCAATGGAATATGAAGAATTAGAGAAATCATAGTGAGGAGAGGATCCTCCAGATGGAGCGATAGGACCCAAAGACAGGGATACATAAGTTGCGGTCGACAGAGTGGGGGCAATCCAGCTAACTTAGCACTGTGCCTACGCACAGGACCAGATGGAGTCCCATTGTTAGATGTATAAGCCTTATCTTGGGAAGCTGAAGTGCTTGTCTTTCTACATTGATAGACTTGAGTCACAGGAGGACATGCGGAAAGCAAAGCAGGCACATCAAAATACTCACTAAAATCCGTATACAAATGAAGGAAAAGGATCTGTAAACACTAAATCAGACTTCTGAACTATGGAAGCATTATCATGAAGGGAACAATAAAATAAACACTCCAGAAAGACTACATGACGAGACAGAAATAACCTTTAGGAAGTAGGGTCAAAGCAGTGATAACCTTTCTCACCAATTCCATAACCCAAAAACACACACAACCGAGATTAGTAGATAATTTTGTACGTTCCACTGCAAGGAGAAAAACATTAACATGTGCATCCAAAAACACATAAAGAGTGATAATCAAGGAGCGTGTGGAAATGACACTCATATGGAAACTTTCCTGCAATCAAGGTAGAGGGTATGTGATTAATAAGATATGTAGTAGTGAGAACTACCTCACCCCAAAACATTGAAGGAACCTGTGCAGAGAGCAAAAGAGAACGTGTGGTCTCCATAATATGGTGGTGTTTACGCTCGACAATATTATTTTGTTTTGGTGAAAATCCGACCAGACCCGACCCTAATACATCGGGTTTGGGTTTCGAAATTCAACTTCAATAGCTATGGTCGGATATACCATATCTTAAATGGTATCGGGTTTGGGTTCGGCAAAACCTGACCTGGTGGCATCCCTAGTTGGATCCCACCAACAAGGTGTGGCTTTTCAACTATGAGATTTCTTTTCTCAAATCATAGCTTGCCCGTTTCATCCTAACTTAGGCCTTAGATAGGCTCATAAAAGGAGTTCAATGGTCAGCCCATTTCCAAAAGGAACTCGTGAAAAACTACAGCTATTCCAAATAAAATTAACAGAAGTTTCTAACAAGCATCATGGATAATCAAAGTCAAAATTAGTTAATAAAGACCAACTACACAAGTTAAAACTTGTCAATAAAAAACATGGACCTTGATAAAAATTCATTACTCTTAATCAAAGCCTGCGCTGATACAACTTTGGCCTAGCCTTGGTGTCCACACCAGTTCTTACTCTTTTCTGAATGTTCAAACCCCTGACCCCAAGTGTAAGTGCAAAATTTATTTGAGTTCTTGCAACTTTTATGGCAGTTTTGTTGTTCTTGTTTTTTGCTATTATATTTGGGCCTAGTATAGCTTATAAAAGAGTTATTGTATAGTCATGTTTTGACAAATGTTCATTATGGTGTACCAGGATATTCTTCGGCTTTTGACACTGTGGTTCAACCATGGATCTACATCTGAGGTTCAAATGGCTTTGCAGAATGGGTTTTCATATGTTAACATTGATACCTGGCTGGTGGTTTTACCCCAAATAATTGCAAGGATACATTCCAACAACCATGCAGTTAGGGAATTGATACAGTCTCTTTTGGTTCGGATAGGAAAACAGCATCCGCAGGTTTGCATTCTCTAGAATCTATGCTAGAATATCTGCAAAGTAAATTTACGAGGCTAGTGTTATGAATAGAATATGGTTGGAGGTGACCTTCATGGGTGCAAAATGCTGTTTTGTTAACATCGTGTAGAAGCATCTTGATTTGATAGTAGCAAGAGTGTAAGTCCAACTTAGAAAGAAGCTGCACCCCTTAGCTCATCCAGAAGCTCCTCAATAACAGGAATGAGATATTTATCTTTCAATGTAATGATGTGTTGTAATCAACACAAAACTGCTAAGTTCCATCCTTCTTGCACATTAACAGAATTGCCAAAGAGTAGGCACTTGGGCTGGTGCGAACAATGACCGGAATCTGGTGTAAGCCCTATGGACGTCTGAAAGAGACAGGCATACTTCTTCAGCAGGCAACTCCGAGTTGGCTTTGGCCATGTTGACCAAATGCAGTACCTAGCTAGGACAGTGGTGGTGGAACAATGAGCCCAGCTCCTGGGCAGATTGAAGGGTTCCCAACTGTGACTTGTGAAGGCAAATATGCTGGCTGTCCATTGTGAAATTCATAACCATCTGCTTGAAATTCCATGCCATATCTCCCACGTCCTAGAGCCATTACACTCAAACCATGTCTGCCCTATTAGTAGCAAGAAGGAACCATATCCATGGTAAAGGAATGACCCTGTAAATATAGCTCTTCATGTGGACACATGCTGGAGCTTTGCAAGTGTTTGCCATTTTACCAGTGAGGATGTTAAATGGGGTGGACCTTGTAATGTGGCAGCCAAGTTAGCAAGCTGCCCAATCAATAATGAAAGTATGGGTGCTGCCATTATCGATGAGGATGTCCACACTTTGACGCTTGAGTAGTCCATGGACGTGTGCCTAAGAAGGCATGAACAGAGATCTCTAGAGTGATTGTGTCTGGCAGCTGGTAGGCATCTAGAAGTGGTGATTCATCCTTGTCGTCTGCCATTGCCTCCTCCAGGAAAAAGGTTATGGGTTGAGTTTTGCAGCAGTGACTTAGGAAGAATTTCTTGTTGCAATCAAAATTGATAGCAAAATCAGAACTAGGGTTTTGAATTAGAAGAACTCTATATTTCTCAAAATAGAATCATACATAAAAGGGAAAACAATCCTCACATTAAGAGAGATTGATCCAGCAAAACTAAAGAAAGAAATGTCCTAATTGCCCTTTACTTAAGTGAGGGTTTACAAAGAAGAAAATAGAAACTAATCTAGAATGACTAAACTACCCTCTATAGTATGAAGATTAATATAAACACTTAAGAAAAAATAAAACATATACTCTAACACTTGCTCTCAAACTCTAGATGTAGTGATCATCGAGAGTTTGCTCAACAAAAATTGAAAGCGGGCCACCATATGAGTTTTGGTAAAGAAGTCGGCCAACTAGAGAGACGATTGAATATACGGGAGGGAAACATTCCCAGCACGTGAATGATGACGCACAAAGTGGCAATCAATCTCTAAATGCTTGGTACGGTGGTGGAATATAGAATTATAAGCAATCTGAATGGCGTTCTTATTATCACAGTACATGGGAGTGGGAGCAATGATAAAGACACCCATATCAACCAACAACCAACGGAGCCACACGATCTCAGCAACAGTGTCAGACATAGCCCGATCTTGCTCTTCCAGGAGATGACAGAATCACCAAGAAAGACACAATAACTAGTAGTAGATTTGTGATCAACATCACCAGCCTAATCAGCATCGGAGTAGGCATGAAGAGCAAGAGCAGACGAGGAAAGAAGCACACTATAATGTAAAGTATCCTGCACATTGCGAAGTATGCGAAGAACTGCAGCCCAATGTGTAGAGCGTGGAGCCGAAGAAAACTAACTGACAATATGTACAACATGTTGAATATTAGGACGAGTGACAGTGAGATAAACTAAAGAACCAACAAGTTCCCGATACCGAGTAAGATCAAGAGAAGTATCATCCAAACAATCCAATTTCAAGTTGAGTTCCATTGGAGTAGCCACAACACGAGAATCAGATAACTCAGAACGAGTAGTAACATCAGAGGCATACTTGGATGGAGACAAAAGATAACCCCGAGAAGAGTAAGCAACCTCAATTCCCAAGAAATAATGAAGGAATCCAAGATCTTTCATCTCAAAGAGCTCCATCAATTGTCGTTTGAGAGAAGAGATACCGGCAGTATCACTACCAGTGAGAATCATATCATCAACATACAAAAGGAGAACAATGCGCCCAGATGGAGAGTCTCTAAGGAATAAAGTTGAATCATGAGCACTGACATTGAAACCCAAATGTAGTAACGTTGCACTAAACTTCTCAAACCAAGCACGTGGGGCTTGCTTGAGACCATACAAGGCATGCCAAAGATGACAAACTTGTCCTTGCTTATGCGGAAGGCTGAGAGGAAGTTTCATATAAATTTCCTTAGACAAATCACCATTGAGAAATGCAATTTTGACATCCATTTGATAGAGGGGCCACTTATGAATGGAGGCAACAGATATAAGTGTGCGAACAGAAGTTATTTTGGCAACTAGAGCAAATGTCTCTTCATAATCAAATCCCATATTCCTGAGCAAATCCTTTGGCAACCAGCCGAGCCTTGTACCTTTCAAGAGAACCATCGGACTTGGTCTTGATCTTGAAAACCCATTTACACCCAATTATATTCTTACCAGGCAAAAGAGAAACCAACTCCCATGTTCCAGTCTTGTGCAAAGCAGATAACTCGTCCTGCATAGTCTGCTGCCAATTGGGATCACTAGAAGCCTCTTTGTAGGACTGAGGCTCATGAAGAGAGTGAGTGACATACAAAAAATTAAGGAAATGAGAAGTATAGAAAGAAGAGGAATACGCATACTGAGCATTAGAAGACACAAGGGGACCAATAGAATCTGACGGCAGAGAGGCAGTAAGGGGAGCATGCAGATCCGAGGGAAGGCCAGCCAAACGTAGACTACGTCTAGGCTCTTGAACAGGTACAAAGGCATGAGTTTGATCTACATCAGGGGCAACTGGAAGAGGCAACACCAATGGGGCCGTGGAGCTTTGCATTCTATGTTGGTAAACTTGCGTAATAGGTGGATGAGAAGGAACAAGAGCAGACACATCCACAAACTTATTGCAATCATCAGAAATACATGGAGGAAAAGGATCCACGTAAAGCAAATCCGAGCGATCAACAAGAGAATCACGATGAGGGATCTCATAATAAAAGAGACGTTCAACAAACACAATATGCTGAGAAATATACAACTTGTTGCACAACAGATCCTAAAAATACGCATAACTTAGATCGTGCAGACAGTTTTGAATGTTTGATAGCAGGAAGTAAAACATAATAGGCACAACCAAACACACGCATAGACTGATAATTAGGTTTGGTATTGTATAAGCATTTGAAAGGGGACTTACCGACCGTCAAGGATGAAGGAATGCGGTTGATCAAGTAAATAGCAGTAAGAACAGCTTCACCCCAAAAAATAGAAGGAACAAAAGCAGAGATGAGCAGTGAGCGTGCAGTCTCCAAAATGTGGCGATGCTTCCTTTCAACAACACCATTCTGTTGTGGCGTGTGAGGGCAAGATAATTGATGTGTTGTCCCTTTAGTTGTTAGAAGAGCCTTGAATTCAGAAGATAAATACTCACCACTTGAGTCAGAGTGGAAGCACTTAACAACTGCATTGAACTGAGTACGCACCATAGCAACAAACTCACAATAAATCAAAAGAAAATCAGATCTACGACGCATAAGATAAACCCAAGAATAGCGAGTACAATTGTCTACAAACACAACATAATATTTGGAACCACCCTTGGTAGCAACTGGAGCAGGTCCCCACACATCAGAATGAACCAAATCAAATGGATTAGCAGAAAGAGAATCACTTAAGGTGAATGAAAGTGCAGATAATTTAGAAAGTTTACAACCACTACAAAAGGAAATATCACTAATTAGCAAAGTTCCTAAAGCACCAAAAGAAACTAAATATTGTAGCCTAGACTTAGAAACATGTCCCAACCGCAAATGCCACAAATAAAATAAAGAAGAATCAGAATGAAGATGCAAATTGCCCAAAGTAGAATGAGCAACAACAGAGGCAGGTGCATGTAGTTGATCCAATGTGTAGAGACCCCCAACACTATGGTCTGTCCCAATCTGCCTACCTATCTTCGGGTCTTGCACAATACAACCAAAAGAGGAAAATAAAACAGTGTAACCGAGCTTTGTGAGTTGACTGACAGATAAAAGGCAAATGGTTAATTGTGGAACATGTAAGACATCAGAAACTAAAAGCGATGGAGATTGAATAGAGCCCAAGCCAGACAAGGGCATGGTTGTGCCATTGGCTGCACGGACAACAGTAAAGTGTGAAGAATCTCCACACTCGACAAAAAAGGAATCATCTAGCGTCATATGATGTGTAGTGCCAGAGTCAAATATCCAGTCAGAACGGGTAAGACGAAGAGTCAGAGGGAAGAAACAAACCTGAGTCTGAGACAAACAAAGTAGAGGGAGTGGCAAAAGTACCAAGTAGACAAGTCAAATCTGCTAAGGGAGACTGGAGTTCAAGAGTGGAGGCAGCCGATGGTGAGGATGCACGAGGCTTCAGTTGGTATATCAGAGAATGTATTGGCAGCGGTGAGTCAACCCCTAGTGAACTGTTGTCCATGATTTTGTTGAAAGGTACGGGCTGGCTGAGAAGCTGTAGACTATCCAGGAAAGGGATGACCAGATGGCTGTAAACTAGTAGACTGACGTCCAGTTTGTTGTGGGCGTTGTGGACAATCCTTTTTCCAATGGACTTTTTTATGACAATAATTGCATTCATCTATAGCAGTATGAGGTTTAGGCTTACCAGATATTTGAATAGGTGCATTAGATGAAGCGGCCAAAACAGTCGGACAAGGGGAGGGCAAGCCACTGAAAATCTTCAATCTGGTTTCCTCTACAATTAATTCATTAATTGCAGTAGCAACAGCAGGCAATGGAGATCGATGTAAAATAGAACCCCGAATGACCTCATTCATCTCGTAAGGCCATAAGAAGCTGAACAACCCGACCGTCCTCATGATGCCGAAGGTAGCAGAAGCAGAAATTTCAACTAGTTCCATATGTGCAAGCTGATCCTAGATAGTGGTCATGGAAGCATAGAAATCTTGAATAGATCTATCTCTTTGTTGAGTAAAGCGAAGGTCCAATTTAAGTTGATAAAGCTTAGCATAATTAAACTGCACATATAATGAAACCAAATAATCCCATGCAGCTTTGGCGGTCCTGGCTAATTGTAGACAAATAGTGAGATCTACTGAATTATTTATCCAAGTAAGTATTTTGACATTATACATATACCATTCAAAACATTGTTTTGAAAACTCTTCTTTGACATCTGCTTGCATAACAGGTTCCATAGTGGAACCATCAACGTAGTTCCACAACCCTTTGCCCGTTATAAAATTACTCATAACATAGCTCCAATAAAAATAGTTGTTACCTACACTGACTGCATGAAGATTGTCATGTTTGTCCAACATATCCATAGTAACAAAATTGATTAACACCACCGATGAACACTACAGTAAACAGTACCGATGAACAGTGCGCCAAACAGTACAGCAAAGAATACCGATGAACAGTAGGGGCAAAGCAATGTAGTAAACAGTAATATGATGAACAGTACCTGTGAACAGTGTGCAGCGAATAACACCAATGAATAGTATTCGGTGAACAGTGCCACCGCAAAAACAGGTTTGGGTTATAGACGGAGGATTGAAACCTAAGCTCTTGATACCATGATAGCAAAATCAGAATTAGGGTTTTGAATCAGAACTCTATATTTCTCAAAATAGAATCATACATAAAAGGGAAAATGATCCTCACATTAAGAGAGATCGATCCAGCAAAACTAAAGAAAGAAATGTCCTAATTGCCCTTCATGTAAGTGAGGGTTTACAAAGAAGAAAATAGAAACTAATCTAGAATGACTAAACTACCCTCTATAGTATGAAGACTAATATAAACACTTAAGAAAAAACAAAACATATACTCTAACAGAAACAAAGGTCCTTCGATCGATGATCTCTTCCATTTGGGCTTAAGTTAAATGCTTAAACAGAGGTGCCCATGGGTGATCACCCCTAGGCAAGCCTGACAAGGAAGAGGGCTGACTGATTCCAGGCTGAGAAGGCCTGAAAAGGCAACACTGGCACACAAGTTTCTCCTTCTGAATGTGAGCTGGATGAAGGGTATCCTGGAGTGTCGGTGGCTGGAAAGAGCAGACTTGGGGCTGGAGATCCTCCTTCAGACCATTCAAGAATTTGGCCAAAAGAGATGAAGGGGCCTAGTAACGAGCAAATTCCGTGTAGTAAGCATGGACAGTAGAAGTCTGGTGCAGGTTATGCATGAGAGAATCAAAATTCTCACACTGATTTGGCCCAAAGCAAATGCATTATTCTGCAACAAGGAGATCCCATGTGAGGTGAGGCTCGACTCTCGAGTTTCTCAAGTTGTTGATGCCAAGAGCATCCAAAAATGAAAAGATGCCAGGAGGAATTGGTGTTCAGGATGAGTACCTTGATATTTGAAAATTGTTCAGCCTTATAGACCCACTTATAGCGATTTTCATCACCTGCACACTTTGGAAAATTGAGGCGGACGGTGTTAGCTTTGGGGGCTGACCAGCCTGCAGAGTGGGCGACACTGTCCTCGTAAACAAGTCATTGTCGAGCTGATCTCCAGTGTCGCCTTATTCATGGTGATAAGTCTCAGAAGCAACATGCTGAACGGGTATCTCTTGATGAGTTTGTTTGGTAGTCATGCGGCATGCCTCTGTGGGCGTCTTCTAGGGAGGTCATGCACCATTATTGTTGGCCATGTATGTGCTGGAAGAAGTCCCTGGTTGAGGAGGCGGCAAGGCTCTATGAAGAATTACCTTGCTAGCACCAGTAGGTTTGTCTGGAGGTTTCTCCGGCAGGATAAGTGGAGATGGCCTCTGGCAGGCTGAGTGGAGCTGGCTGCAATCAGGCACTTGGCCTGGTCACGGTGAAGGTGCTCTAGAACATCCTGCAGCCCTGCTGTTAGTCGCTCGTGGCCTGGAGGTCAGACAGCAACTTTGCCAGAGATTTCCTCTGATCTTTGGCAGGCTGCAGTTGGATGGAAGATAGCGCAGATACGATCTGTTACCATCTGCTGGCCATGTTGCCGGCTGGCTGAGAGGCGTCAGCCATCTGTTATGCCTGAGAAAGGTGAGGAGTTGATGAAGTTGGACGAAAGGGGCAATAAGATCTTCTGGCAAGCGTTGTGTGCTAGCAGAAGGGGAGTGAAATGGGAGGTGCAGAGTTGACAGAGGAGGAGTTTAGAGATGGAGATCAAATCTTCATTAAACCTATTCAGAGGTCTGGCGGCCTTACATAGTTTGGCCTAAATGGGCTTCATTAAAAACTTAAATATCTAACAGTAATTAAAGTAACTAAACAGGCCACATGGCCAATGAGTAATGCATAATTAAACTAAGGCCTTATGAGCTGCCCTAAGTAGCAATTAATAAAGGTTAACTATGGCTGGGTGGGACCCGAACATGGCTGGGACATAATTAGTCCCTTCCTGAAAGGCTTAAGCATGGTATACTAACTTAATTAGCATGGTATACTAATTAGCTTTGAAGTGTGTCTATGTGTTTGCATGCTATACTTAGTGGTGCTTGCATGTGCAGGTGGGTGTTAGGATTATTGATTTTAATGGTTTGTTGTATGCCTATATATAAAAAAAAAGTTTGTCGTTTCTCTGAGGGTTTCAGCTTTTTATGTGTAGGAGTTAGCTAAAGTGGCCTCAGAATTCATTTAGGAGTTGCCTTGTGAAGAGTTGTAGTTTAGTTTTGCCGCAGCAGTTGCAAAAGGGATGGTGTGGATTTGTTTGAATTACATTGATGGTTCTAATGAATGTTCATGATTTTTTAAAGTAGATATAGGAGAATTCGAAGATGAAAAAACAATGATCAGATAAGATACGAGTAAAGAGTACAGACTGTATTTGATGTTAATAATGCAAGGAACCTTTAGGCTTTCATCTTGGGAAGGTCAACATAATTTGTCGCGAACATGTGTAGTATTATGGTCTTTTATCCTTGGAGTAGGTAAGAGGCTGAATGCCAAAATAGTTACTGGTGTTTCTGCAAAGAGGGATTTATATGATGAGGGCATTCTGTGAGGCTTGTCATATATGTAGCTGTAGGTCCTCCGTATCTCTTTTTCCATCTGTGTCCTTTGTTAGAGAAGTATTTGCTCGTATGCTTTTATTTGGTTGTCATTAGTAGGATAGTCTTATGTATAAGGGTAGTTTAGTAGCTAATTCGCGCGGGGGGGTTTGTTGTGTGTGCCAGAAGGAAGGATTTTCTATGCTCCCCACTGACCATGAGCCCAGTGTAAGGAATGCCCGGGACCCATTCATCTGGGAGATCGACAGTGCACATGCTAGCGCCATTGATGCTAATGTGTGCTAGCATGTGTTGTCGAGCTTAAATATCAATGGCCCTCGGGTGTTCCTTATGCTGGGCACACTGTTAGTAGGGAGCCTGACAAACGCTTTTGTGCCAGAGTGGTGGCACTGAGCAAAAAATTCAGAAATACAGGTAGATAGTGGCGGCTCCTCTCAGACTAGTGCAGACAAGCAAGTAATGGCAGAAAAAACAAAGAAATAGAGGCACATAACCTTTGCTGATAACAACCTGAGAGTGGCGCAGCTTTCTTGGCGATTGCACATCCTCCAGAACCAAAGCAGGCAACTGATAGGATAAGTGGAAACAGAGAGGGAGAGACGGAATCCAAAGAACCTGAATTTGCAGATGCAGAAAGAAGTAGATTTTTAGACTTTCAGCTTGCTCAAACTCTTCCCAGCATGCCCAGACACAGGCAAGGGATGCTGGCTGATTCCTTCCACCTCTCCCCCTTCTCCCTCTTGAAATTTATAGAGGCGCTTGCCGACAGATGCGAACAGAGCTGACAAAGACTGATTTGCAGAAGAACCCTAATCAGAATCTCCGGCTTAAGCTACCATGTTAGAATTAGGGTTCATGTACCATGTTAGAATTAGGGCTCATGGGGAATGAGAACTCTCTTTTGAATAATATTGAAGTTCTTCTCCTTAACAGAATCATGGTTATATAATCCTTTAATTCTGGTTCTCCTTTTTCTTATTATTTACAAATAGTAGCAATTTTGCTCTTACATTTTCCATTATTTTTCCTTTAGAATTCTTTTTTTAATCTCCATTTAGGATTTGTTAGACTACAACTAATTTTGTCTTGTGCTATGTTGCATTACTCCTGTGATTTGTCATAAAGTCTTGATGGTGGTAGATGCTCTAGCACGTTCATCTTAAAGCTTGGAAACTCTCATATCCATGTTGTTGTGCATGTGCGGGATCTGTCAAATTACACTATACAAATAATTTATTGGTTATTATTCTTTGTGGTTTCTACTACTGTTCTGTTTTTTACGTAATGTTTAAGTCATTCTCTCTCTTTCAGGCTCTTATGTACCCGCTTTTAGTTGCGTGCAAATCCATTAGTTTATTGCGGAGAGCTGCAGCTCAAGAAGTGGTTGATAAAGTTCGCCAGCATAGTGGTGTACTTGTAGATCAGGTTATATTATTATGAGTTACTAATTCCTTCATAGCATGGATTTATATGCACAATGTCATTCATTCATGTGGTGGAAAAGTACCTCAGGACTCCTAACTGGCTTATCTAAGTTCTGTTAGTGTATAATTGCTCCTAGTATTAGTCTTTCAATTTTGGTCAAGTGCCTAGTGTTAGTCTTTCACATTATAGAGGGTAGTTTAGTTAAATCGTATTTACTTTCTTTGTACTCAACTTATTACATGAATTGGGACCTGCATGGTATTAGGCGATCCATCTCTATAAAACGAGGATAGATGCTTCTCTTATGTAAATTAGACTACCTATTCAATAGTACATTTTTTTCTTCTCCTTTGTTATTCTATCAAGTTCAATAGAATTGTTTTGTATATTTTGAATAATATATAAATTTCTACTGTTTAATCAAAACATAGGATTGAACTCTTCTCTATCAGGTAGGTGTTTTACTGGTTATCTATTAGTGTAGTTTTTATTCCTTTTATTATCCTATGCCCAACACCACACGCATGCGCCTACATGATGAGGTATAGTTTTAAGTTTTTGTGAGCAGCCATATTAAATTTTACACGCAATTTGTCTTAGACACTGTTGCATGCCATGGATATTTACAGGCGCAACTTGTCTCAAAAGAGTTAATTAGGGTTGCGATCCTGTGGCATGAGACATGGCATGAAGCACTTGAAGAAGCAAGTCGACTTTATTTTGGTGAACATAATATCGAGGGAATGCTTAATGTATTGGAGCCATTACATGTAAAGCTCAAGGAGGATGGAGAGAAAACAATAATGGAAATTGCATTTATTCAGGTAATTGCATTGAGCACAATCTTGTTTTTATTAATGAAAATTCAGTCGTAAGCGAGAAAGTATTTAATATTCTGATGAGGTTGATGCGGAAATAGGCATATGGTAGAGAGTTGGAGGAAGCTCATGACTGCTGCTCGAAATACCGGAGAACTGGTAAAGATGCAGAGCTTACACAGGTATCCTGCATTGCATAAAGCATCTTGCTGGTTATTCTTTCTTGTAGGTTAACCTATTCATTTTGTAGTTGCATGAGTCAATTAATTGCTTTATTTACCAGGAAAAATTGTTTAATTCTCAATTGAAATGATTGCAACCTTTTGTTGCAGGCATGGGATCTGTATTATCATGTCTTCAAGCGAATAGATAGGCAGCTTCTTAGTCTTACCACCTTAGACTTGCAGGTAAATAGTGTGTGAGTGATTTTTGAATTGTAAGATATTGTATTTCTTAAACTTCATAATCTGCAGACTGTTTCACCGGCTTTGCTTGATTGTCACAACTTGGAGCTGGCTGTCCCGGGTACATATCGAGCTGGTTAGTCTTTAGTCCCCTTTTTTAGCCTAATCTTTTCCCTCTTTTCTTCATTGAATAATTGTATGTTATTATCTGGACAGGGTCGCCTGTAGTTACAATAGCTTCTTTTGCACCCCAGCTTATGGTGATAACATCCAAACAAAGACCTCGTAAGTTAACAATCCATGGTAGTGATGGGCAAGATTATGCTTTCTTGCTGAAAGGTCACGAGGATTTACGACAGGATGAGCGTGTTATGCAGGTAATAATATTAGTTCTTCCAAAGAACTTACAGTATTCTTTACGTTGTAAATGACTCGTATTGAAAGTTATTAAAAATATGATTTGCTTGTAAAAATACTGTAGGATGGAGAATTTTCCCTGCCAAATTGACATGACATTGCTGGCAAACCATACAAGAAGTACTAGCAATTAGGGATTTCCTTTTAGATCATGAATGTTACTTAAGGATGAATATCTTGCTTTTTATAGGGTGTTGATTTGTTTGTAGTATAGGTATGAAGCGGTTCATATTTTTTTGTTGGCTCACCTAAATGAGACAGAAAAGCAAGCTACAGATCTGACTCTTTTTTCTTCCAATTACCTAGTTTTGGATGATCGATTGACAGAATGTGGTTTCTTAAATGTGAGGAATGAAGATGATATTATAATTTTAAATGAAAAGGTCTATATGGTTATTAGAATTTAGTTATCCTTGTCTAGTAATTTATTATTTTATATTAAATTATGATTTATCTCATTTAGAACAGTGTATATTATGTTCATCCCTGTATGCTAATTAGATTACCTGAAGTTATGTCCTGTTTTATCTAGCTTTTTGGTCTGGTGAATACTTTGCTGGAGAACTCAAGAAAGACGGGTGAAAAGGATCTTTCTATAAAACGTTACTCTGTCATACCCTTGTCTCCAAATAGTGGGCTAATAGAATGGGTTCCCAACTGTGACACTCTGCACCATCTGATTCGAGAGTACAGAGAAGCCAGAAAGGTTTGCTCAATCTTGTTTTTTTGTTTCACTGAATAATTTGACTTGGAAACTGAAGGCCCTGAGCTCCACATTGCTGTCAGATCAATTTAAATCAAGAACACAGACTTATGCTAGCATTCGCCCCTGATTATGACCACTTGCCACTCGTTTCCAAAGTGGAAGCTTTTGAGCATGCATTACTGAATACTGAAGGAAATGACTTAGCCAGGGTATCTAAGTTTCTGCTTCTCCATGTTCACAGGATCTGATTCTACTGTTAATGAGGTTTTTTCCCTATTATGGAGGAGTTACATTCATATCAATTGGTTATTATTTTCTGGCAGGTCCTCTGGCTTAAGAGCCGAACTTCTGAAGTATGGCTTGACCGCCGGACCAATTACACTAGAAGCCTGGCTGTAATGAGTATGGTATGTCATTGTCATTCGTTCTTATGGATGAAAATTCAATTTCTCATCTCACCACATTTCTCTGAATGATCTGCAGGTTGGTTACCTATTAGGTTTAGGTGATAGGCATCCTAGTAACCTGATGCTGCACCGTTACAGGTAATACATGATTGCTATATTTCTAGCCTGTCTATTATAAGGTCTATGAAATCCTTCAAAGCAAAAAAGTCTTGTTACATCATATGGGTTACTTATAATGCATATGTGAACGAGTTTTCTGCAGTGGAAAGATCTTGCACATAGATTTCGGAGATTGTTTTGAGGCATCAATGAATCGGGAAAAGTTTCCAGAGAAAGTAAGTGTTTTCAATGGGTTAAATGATTTTATGAACTAGAAGATTCTTGAACCAAATTACTCTTTATTAATCAAAAGACAAAAGGACACGTTTCAAGGCATTAGTAAGTAGCCTGATCTGATGACAAATTGTTCCTATACTTGGGCTATCTAGTGATTGGATATATTTGATATGAATCACTAAGATTCACCTGATATAGCAATATTAGACTAGCACTGTTACCTGTTTGTATTTATTCCTTTTATAACTGAGTTGATGTGGAATGTATTGAAGTCCTTAATAAAGTTATCTAATAGTAAAGTCATCTAATGTGTTTGGTAAATGGGTCAGGTTCCGTTTCGCTTGACTAGGATGCTCGTGAAGGCTATGGAGGTTAGTGGCATTGAAGGCAATTTCAGATCAACCTGTGAAACTGTGATGCAGGTTCTTAGATCAAACAAGGACAGTGTGATGGCTATGATGGAGGTAAAATATATGGCTTCTATGTTAGTATTATGTGATTGAGCTTGCTTCTTTATAATGATATTCTTGGTAAAAACCGAGAAAATAACTCGTTTATCCAGTATAGTCAGGTGGCAATTTTAATGGTGGGCCAAGATGATACACAGCGTTGTAGTATGCAATAAGTGTTGAAGTGAAACACGATTGCTTACTGTGTCATGATTTCTTTCATAAAATAAGAATTCCTTACACCTTAAGGAGAGGTAGATTCTGATAGTACAGGCTGATTATATAGAGCATATAAAAATGCTAGTCTTTTTGAAGTTTTTATCCAATTACCATGAATGCAATCCTCATTTTAAAGTTGATTGCACTCTAAAAAAAATACTTACGTTTTTAGGTTTGTTTTCTTTGATTAAATTAGGGTTCACTCAACCTTGATGAGAATGTTTGGAGACATTGGATTCTAGGTTATTGAAGGAACGATTTGAAATGAGTGTTTGATTACAATGTACTTATGTCCGGGTTTTGGTGGTAATCAATAAAAATCTATGCGTTCAAAGGAGAGAATGCATACATCACTGGTGGGAGATGCAAAAAATAAATAATTGAGGGTTCCAAGGTCACGAGAGTGGCTAATGTACATGTTTGTGGTGAATCACAAATTAAGAATTACCCTTATCACATGATAGATGAGCTCCATGCCATTTAAAACTCTAGAACTTGGGTACTGAAGATGGTAAGAATCTGTCCACCCACCCAGGGGCCTTATCTAGGTGTACTCTATATATTTATAGGGCAATGCCATGCGTCCTGGGGAATCTTCCTTGTTTTTGTCTAGGTACAGTGTCATATTTCACACTGGAAGTGGACTTTCAAGGACCCAAATCAAGTATACACGGGTTTTGTTGCCTGTGTGTGTATCATGAAGGTTATATTAAGAAAATTCTATTGATTTCCCCGTCTACATGTAGTGGGCTACAGATGTCTTCAATGTCTATTTTTTATTCACTGAGGTTTTTGAGGTGTCCTAATAAATATTCTCTACTTCCAGGCTTTTGTACATGATCCTTTGATCAATTGGAGACTCTTCAATTTCAATGAAGTACCGCAAATGACAAATACAGGAAATGTTCATGCACAGCCTGTTGTAAATAGTGATGAACCTAATTCTGCAAGAGAGCTGCCTCATCCACAGCGAGCTGCTTGGGAAAGGGAAGTTCTTCAGGTAACTTTGTATGATACTTGGCATAGTATATTAATGTGAAAAAATCTATGGTCTAATAAAATTATGTCAACTTCAATTTATAGGCTGTCAATCAGCTTGGTGATGCAAATGAGATCCTTCATGATCGTGCACTTGTTGTTAAGGAACGAATGAGCAACAAACTCACAGGGCGAGACTTTTCTTCTGGGTCCTCATTATCTGGACCTGCCAGCTACATTCACCACGCGGTAGACCATAGTAATTTCATTTCTGGTGATGCCCGCGAAGTCGATCATGGTTTGTCTGTTAAACTCCAAGTGCAGAAATTAATTATACAGGCGTCTTCTCATGAGAATTTGTGTCAGAACTATGTAGGGTATGTATATATGATATTTACAGTTTAGTAATAATCTCGCTTTGTCTGTTGTGGAAAAAATTTTAACGTGCAAATCTTCATTTTTTGTTATAGGTGGTGTCCATTTTGGTAATTCACGAGAGAATTCTTGTCCATAGACGTTCTATCTTGTACAGTAATATAGTAGGCCTTGACGTAATTACATCACCATATTAGATATAGATGTATTTGTTTATTCAACTTTGGCTTGTATTTAGTATGTAATGATACATAGTAATGTGTGCTTGTAATTATTTATTCTGCGATTTGTAGCTCTTTGTAGGCTGTAAATAATGTATGTATATAAGGTGCTTAGCCATTTTGGTTAATTTTTACAGCTTGTTAGGCAGCTGAACGTTTTTTACCTCAGCATGGAAGACGATATCGTGTCCATAAGTTTTGATGATGTCCAATCGCTTTAGCTTGTATTTTAGCTTAGGGCCTCTTAGGGGTTTTGGAAAAAAAATCTTTTTCAGAAAAAAAAACGTTCTAAGAAAATTATATTTCTATGGAAATAAATTATCATAGAAATTAAAATTTCCATGGTTAGGGGTTTATTTAAAAAAAAATTCAGGAAATATTTTTAACATATGTATTTTAAAAAAATTATTAGATAAAAAAATTCATGTTAATAGAGAATATTATATATATATCTTTTTACACATTTTTTGAATGAGGTAACTTTTTTATTTACATCCTTTTACACTTTTTTTTAATGAGATAACCTTTTTAGTCAGTAAAAAAAACACAATTTACTGCCAAAAAAAATATCTTGGACATAAATTCTTTATTTTTTAAAATAAAATCAATAAAAAGTTTATATTAACTTAAATACACGTTAATTATTATGCACATGCATCCATATAAAACTATTATTTTGCAATGATTTTATTCTATTAAATATTTTATAAAAAATAATCTATAAAATATTTTATAAAAAATAAAAAATTTAAGAACAACTC
Source organism: Saururus chinensis (assembly GCA_035235625.1). Lineage (NCBI taxonomy): Eukaryota > Viridiplantae > Streptophyta > Magnoliopsida > Piperales > Saururaceae > Saururus > Saururus chinensis. The sequence goes on from CP141148.1 coordinate 11,502,589, forward strand.
ATTTCTTTAAGAATACCATACTTATGAAATAAATAAGAAATAAAAATAGGTATTCAACTCTATTGCTTAATAATTTTCTAAATATTATTGTAATTTCACATATTTATAGCTAGTTCATCACAAAAATGCCTCATCCTCACTATTCTATTTTCCCATGACTGATAATCTTCTAAATTTGGTGTCTTCTATGGAAGTTCTTCATCGTGTAATTCATCATTACTCCACTCATTATTTTTATCTTCTTTTCTAATAAAATTATGAAGAATAGCTATAGCAACAATTTTAACGTGTCTCATATGGAAATTTGGTCCTTTGTCTAATAATATTTTAAAACGGTTCTTCCATACTCCAAATGTGTGCTCAATAGTGGTCCTCAACGAAGAATGATGAAAGTTGAAGAGTTATTAATGTTATAGCCACTTGTTCCTCTACAGTAATTCCTCCATAGTAATATATCTAATCTCTTTTAAATGTCATTTTTCTTTCAAAATGTGACAACTTCTTAAACGGCATTGGGTACATCTTATATACACCCCTAAACAATTTAGCATCAAATACTAAGGCCCTTCTAATATAAGATGTACCCCCTTTCTCAAAATTGTAATTTTTTCGTATAGGAGGTAACCTCAAATGACAAAAATAATGACCTAATGCAGCCAATGCTACACTAAATGCCAACCGAAGCATTTTTTGCGTGTCAAAATCACGTGTCTATCTTCCTGTAAATCAACATATAACATAATTAAATACATAGTTCGATAAAATTGTATTACCAAAAAAATAAACAACCAATTATAAAAATATAAGCATACAACCAACAATATAAACTTTTAATACAAAGTATTTAACATTGAGTGCACACAACCACCTTTTAACCAACCAATCAACCATATCACCATAAGTGTTCATGAATTAGTACACACAACCACATTCAACCATATTTAACAAGTTTTTAACAAATATTGTCATCCTACATAGAAAGTTAATCTAACTAATATTTGTCAACCCAAAAAATATCAAACTATGGGCAGCCGTCAAAGCACGAATAAAGCCACCTCCTTCTCCCTTCTACATCTAACAAAATAAAGTTTTCTTTTGCTTCAGGTGACTTGAGAAATTCCAATATCATAAATCTCTCTCTCTCTCGTCCATATTAGGTATCTCATGCAAAGCCCGCATAGCCGCTCGTGTGGGATCACTTTCATGAAACATCTTCATAGTAGATGTCATCTCTCTCAATGCATCAGCAATTATAAAATTTGTATCTTCTTGCATTGCTCATTTATTCCTCTTACAACTACGTGAGGATGAGCCTTCTCCACGCCTTCACCAAGTTGATTGAGCCTGATTATCTTACACATCCTCATTATTAGGAAAGGATAATGTGTCCATAAATGGGGCAGAAGCAGAAACACCCAAGTCCATATCCCCAATACTATTATGGTGATTACTTTCATCACCATTACATCCAATGGTTGTGCTCCCAGTAGCTGTAGAATCACCAATTACAATAGAAATTTTTCCAAACAATGGACATCCTCTCTCTTGATATTTACGGAAAACTACATCTTCCTACATTCAAATAAAAAATCGACATCTTAGTAGCATAATTCCATGATTAATTATTTATATAAATATTCTATAAAAAACTAGCTTACCGTAATTAGTTCACTCCATTGATACTCCTCAAGAGTAACTTTCCTGGTAGTCGAGTCCCACCCAGCTCCACTCTTTGATAACATTTTCATCTCATGTTTGTAAATTTTTTTCTAAGTTTTTAAACGATTGATAACATGGTCTTTTGTTTTCACAACCTCAGTCCTCTGTGTAAACTTTTGCAAAACACTGGGCCACATAGTAGATACCCATGCATTTCCAACTCTAAGCCCATTAATTTTTGCTTCTTCCAAAAGATCAAGCATTGTCTCATCCTCTTGAGTAGTCCATTTCTCATTGCTATTTTTTTTACCATTGCTTATTCTGCCAAAATAAATCACAACACAAAAAATTAAGTGATAATTAAATTAAATATCACTATAAATAAAATTAAAAAATAATAAAAACTAATAATTTGACAAGTAATGAAAAGAACAACTTCAACAGTATAAGCATTTAACACAATCTAGCTCGTAGTTAGTTGTGAGAAGGTAAGCTATTAATGCTTACAAATTGAGAATTACGTAAATGGTCAATTTTCTTTGAAGAAAAAAGATCTTGTTTTTCTCTTTTTTTGGGGTACAAAAACACCTACACCTCCCTTCAATCTTGTAAATAAACTTTTTATCTTGATCTACGATATGCACTGCATCACTGATAATGAAAAGCATGAACTAAAACGAATTTATTTTTTGCAGAAATAGAAAACTTATATAGTAAGTCAACACCTCTATAATTATATAGTAAATTATAGAGAAGATTATCCATACCAAGGGAGAAATTTCTATGAGCCTCTTCACAATCCGAAGTGCAATGCTTTTAAATGGCAAAAGAATCAACACCTGCATAGTGTTATACATAAGCACACAAAATCATTATGAGGCAAATAACTAGGGGAAGCATCAGCACCCAAACCCTCCAGCAATGTAACTATAATATGCTAGCAAGCATGAAAGGCAATTGATTAATAATTTTCATAAATAGATATTCTAACAAGTTGTCCACTAATTCAGCTCTCCAAGCAAAAACAAAGAAAACATACAGATTTGTCAAAGAGAGATACTCAAAAAGTGAACATGTGTTAACTGCAACATAATGTTCGACAACCTATATAAGAACTTCAGTCATAAGTCCATAAATAATACAAATTGGTGATTAACATGGGTGAAGTGTTCTCTTTAGTTAGAGTTAGTTGAGCACGGGGCTTTGCCCATAACCTATATAAGAACTTCAGCCATAAGCTCATAAATCTTACAAACTGGTGATTAACTTGGTAGTTGAGCACATGGTTTTACTGAGAACCTAAATAAGAACTTCAGTCATGAGTCCTGAGAAAATGACACAATATTGTAATGCATAAACTAAATTGAAACCAGAAAAAGAATCATGTTCAGACTTCAGAAAGAAGAATCACAAAAAAGAATCCTGTTTAGATTTGCTCGTTGCAGTTTTAGCAGAAATACTTAAAATATAATGTGACATAATACTTAAACTCTGTAACTGGAAGGTGGTGATGACGATACACATGTATCTCTGACATAAATTTAGCAAACTATCTAATGCAAGAAAAGGCATTCTTAAAGGCACTCAATGAAGGTATAATTTAGTAAAAAGAAGAAGGTTGCACTGGCAGGTTGTAACATGGGAACATATATTCACTTTCTTCACACCTTAGAACCATTTAACCTTTAACAACAATTTTGGTTCTTATGCACTCAGACAATATGCACTGCAATCAGCTTCAAGCAGGTCATAAAATTTGCAGACATCACACTCAGAAATTGTTTGCTATGTTAGAAAGCTACTTTAAAACTTATCATAATACATGAAGAAAAAGCATGATCTGTTGTGCAAGATAGCTTAAATATACAGAAAATCACTGTTGAGGAGGAGGATAAAAATTGTTGAGTAAATTGGAAACATATAAATATGACAATGTCACTATTTATCTACTTTGTAGGGTGAAAATATGAAATATTGGAATTGGGGTCCTAGTAAAAGAACTAATGGTTTGGAACTCCAGCCCAAGCACGCCCAACTAATAAATGGGTCAGACTTTGCCACATACACAAAAGATGAAAAACGAAGGATAACAAAACAAATCAAGTTCTAGTGTAGTAAACATTTATGGTTTTCAAGTAAATGATATGACACTGTGTTGTGTTAGGATATGCATAACCCAAATTCATAGAGGTCATAGTCAAGCAAATTTTAGATTGGCAAGAGCCACAATAAGAAAGATGTGACTTTTGTGATAGTCATAACTGGATCTCATCCAGCTAATACTCGGGGTCAACATAACCAAAGTTCCCCTGACTTCAGAGCTCACATACGATTGACCCTGGTCTATCACTTTTGACAAACCAAAATCCGAAAGTTTGGCTTCTAAGCTGTCACCAAGTAGGATATTCGTTGGCTGCAAAAGCACAGTGTTTTCAATGGAATTGGCAGACAAGGAGATCATAGACAGAGTTAAAGATAAGAGCCACTAAAGAAAATGTCTTGTATCCTATATCTAGATCATACTAAAATATAGACTCAGTGCCAACAAGCAGAAAGCCAGAAAGGTTCTTTGATTAAGATCAATATTTGTGAGCAAGTCTACGAAAATTGCAAGAAATAATCTGAGAAGAGCTGAAGAGAAGTATTAGGTTATGAAAGGCATTAAATTAATTCTTAATATATGCATGGATAAGTAAATTATAGAAAAAGCAGAAAAAATCCATATGGCAAAAGAGCCAATAAACCATCAACACACAAGTGTATCACATCCCTGACAACCTCTTAGTTAAATATTCAAGGGAAAGAACTGTTTTCATCATTCCCCTCAAAACAATGAAAATTTTTTGAGACAAAAACAGGGTGTGCAAACAGAAATTTTGAAAAATACCTAGATACAATATTCATTTTAAAATTGAATAAACATGAGTTAATTGTATCTTAAACCTGACAACAGAGAGAAAGGTACTGAGCAGTTCATTCACCAAATCATCACATTCAAGATCCAAAATCACAACACATGACCTATATCTTGCAAGAGTTTCCAAGATAACATCTCTTCTTCCAAATGATGGTGCATTGACATCAGCTAATCCTTTAAAAATACCTACAATCAAGTGGAAAATATCCTAAAAGACAAAGGGAGAGAGAAATAAATACATATTAAAAAAAAGCTTCATACTTTTCTTGGAATTAAATGTGGCAAAAGGGTCTCATTTCTATCACAAGAACATGGTTTTCAATCTCAGCCTCTCTTCTCAGTGAGGGTCTGAGAAATATGACCCACTAGATGAAAGATCAGCCTCCCATATTTTGACCCACTAAATTTGAATAAGTGTGAAAAGACAGAAAATTGATACAGGTGCTTGTAATGCAAAAACTACCTCGTGTGCAGGAAACTTAAAAATTGCCACCCGAGAGTGCAAGCCAGAAGCTGAAAACCAAGCAACATCTCTGTTAGAAAACCAAGTCCCAACTAAACAAGCAGCATCATTTATAGGGCCATTTTTTCAATCCGAGCAGCTTATCGATGCCAGAGCCTCTAAATTTTATTTCCTAACTGAACACAAACGTAAAACAAGAGGAAATTTAATCCTCTGAACATGCTTATAGTGTTTAGTCATTATAGATATTATGCGCCCCAAAAAAACTTATCAGCAGCCAAGGTAATCAAGTGCATATCAGCAGGTTGCATGGAAGGTTTTTTAAGATCTTATACACAAGCAGCCAATGTAATAAGGAGAGGAGACTTAAGAAAGGAATGTCTAGAAATAAAGCTTAAGTTCATAGCTAGCAGAGAATAAAAAGCAAATTCACAACAGTAAAAAACATAGCAAAAAAATAAAGAATTCAAAACAAGGAAGAAGACCTAAAGAAGGAAATAAGTGATGAGCAGGAAAGTTTACATAAAGAATGAATCAATACATAGAAAGCATCTAATTTGGGGCAGAATTAATGGCCTAAAGATGGAAAATAGTTCTAAAGAATCGAAGCCCAATTTGAGGGCAGCTTTCATGTCAATCAATAAGCAAATAGACTGCCTGCTCGGTGTCCACTCCCTCTCCCACAATCGGCAGCTGGAGAAGACGACGACAACACAGAAGAAGCAACAAGAGCACACTTCTTTGTATCAACTCTCTCTTCATCCATGAATATGTGCCTACATCTACACTCATCGCTACAAAAAGCTCGATCTCCTCTATTGATGAGAGTTCCGAATGAAACAGAACAGATAAGGAGGCACTAGATTGGCCTGATTATATAAGATCAAAATGAAATAAACAATAAAGACAAGCAAAGAAACCAACCTCAAATAGATAGAAAGCAGAGAATACAAATAGAGCTAAAGAATTTCATATTAGAGAAGAGAAAAAAGGATAAACTAGAGGAGAGATCCTTTAATCCCCACTAACAAAAGCCTTCAAAAAATAGTTTGAAAGCTAAAGAATCGAAGTCCAAAGCCAGAGAAATGAAAAATCAGTAAGATTTTTTTTAATGTCGTAGTTACTGCAGCAGTATTGGAGGTTGAATGTAAGCATGAATGTAAGCATCATATCTATAATGACATACTGTAATGGTGGTGGCTACCCTTGGCATGACGTCCTGTGCTCGCCGGAGGCGAAGCGTTTATGTTGGAGGAGAATGACAATCTTCGACGGAGATGGAAGAGGCAAACACCTGAAAATCAGAGACGTAAATCGAGAAAAGATGAGAGAATATGGCATAGACAAATCCCTAGAGGCCAGAGAAATCAAAAGGGAGAAGAAGAGAGACATACCAGGGAGGGCGATGGGGATCTCTTCGAGACCAAAGCCGACGCTCGGAAAAATGGTTTCCAGAGGGTGGGGGGTCGGGAAATAAATCCCACATTTCCACCCACTTTTCCAGGGGTCGAAAAAATAAAATTTGTTTTAAAATTTTCTAAAACCCCTAACAAGGTACAAAATTATTTTCTAGGAAAACTTGTTTTCCGACTTGTTTTTCCCAAACCCCTAACATGCCCTTAATGTTTGATTTGCGTGTAAAACTCATATGTATGGCTTTTGGCTTATTCCACTTGGTTAGGATCTTCGGGCTTGGGGTAAGTGAATCTCCTCTGTCCCCAATGGTGATTATCCTTCCGTGGCAATGCCTATGGTACTTCGAAGCATAAAAAGAAAAAGTTGATATTGTTGTAGTCTCAAATCAAATTGAGTTTCTCAAATCAAGACTCTTGCACGATCTCATTTGCCAAATATTGCCAAAAAGCCACGGTTTTGGAATGAAGGCATGGGAGAGTAGGAGCAGCTCGCCTATCTTACTAAACTTCAGATACGCTTCTTTACAAAGATTAAACTACGATTGAGGAACCATGACACTAATTTGAAGCCGGCTCTTATGACTCTTAATAATGTGTGTGTTAAGGCAATTAGTGAATTGTAGTCGGATTAGTTTTAGTTTTTATCATAATTAGTTATGTATTGGCTATGTAGCGAGTTAGTTTTTTTATGTACTCAAGTGGGTTAGGCTAGCCTATTTAGGTATCTAATTTGTAATCACGAGGGAATCAAGAGTTATTTTGCCCTAATCTCCACTTTCTCTCTCCTCGACTCTCCCTTTCTCCCCGACTCTCCCTTTCTCTCCCACGTTCCTCTCTCCAATCTTCCTCTCAAATCCCCCTTCAAATCTATCTTCTTTTCTCAGCCATAACAATTAGGTATTAGAGACCGTTCGATCCTTCCTCGGGTTGTTTTTTGCCATGGCAAATAGAAGAGTCTAGGAGAGGAGAAATCAGGTTGCCGAAAAACGTTGGTGCGGAACCAGTGCTACCTGTAGCCTACCAAACCATTGTTGCCCTACCGTGTGCAACCGTTGCTTCCAAATGCGCCGGTGGAAGCTGTCCTGATCATGCCCACCCACCTGTCGTAAGCCAGCCACCCAGCAGTTGTGACCATGTTTTGGCCGCACTCTCTGCCCTTCAGGTTCAAATAGCAAAGACCCAACATCTTTTTCTCCAAGAATTGAAGGCCAATCTTCAATCGTCCACGGACCACCAACAAGCTACCCTTGACCAAATACGAAAGGACCAAGTAGCTTGTATTGGCTATTTAGCAAGGTAATTTTTCTTATGTACTCAAGTGGATTAGGCTAGCCTATTTAGGATCTAATTTGTAATCACGAGGTAATCAAGAGTTATTTTGCCCTAATCTCCCCTTTCTCTCTCCCCGACTCTCCCTTTCTCTCCCCCATTCTTCTCTCCAATCTTCTTCTCAATTCCCCCTTCAAATCTATCTTCTTTTCTCCGTCATAACAGTTGTGGACCAGTTAACTGTCCCTAGCACTAGGACAATCGCCACACAACAGGACATCGGGTGAGATAATACCTATAAAGCTATAACAGTCGATCGTCCCATACTGCTCGTTGACTGCCCTTTATACTGTGTCCAGCCCTACAATGCCTGGTCGATGTGGTTGACTGCTAACCCAATCGGTGGACAGAAGACAACAAAATTGAGTGATACATTAGATTTGATTGATAGCCAACCTGAAGCTGGTCCGCTAGTTATGAATTACGCATTTGCCTTGCATTGTGACAAAAGGTTTAGTTATTTGTGTTTGAACTCGTGCATAAACTGAACAGTTGAAGTTTTTCTGAAGATAGTCGATTTGTTGTTTGGAGTTACCCAGAAAAGAAAAACAGTTTTTAAGGAATGTTAGATTTCTAGCCAAAACCGGCTGAACAGATGTGTATCATTGCTTGCCTCATGAAAATGTTACAGTCGAATTTTTACAGCTGTCCACTGGGTGCCAAGCAGCATTCTGCTGACTTAGACCTAGCCAGTCGACCTTCTAATGTATGCAGTCAACCTTTTTTCTTTCTTTCTTTGCTAGATCATTCATTCACAGTTCGGGGAGTACAGACCCTCAGGTAATTCTCCGGGGACAAGAAAGGAGGGGGAACACTCGCATCCCCCAACAACATGAGCAGCATTAGCAACAGTCAGCCGCCTTGTTGCCCTACCTGAAGACACGGCTACATTAAATAGAGGGATACGATTTCTTGAACTACTGCAACAATGGTCCATGGGATGGATTGATAGGAGGCCGTGAGAACATTAATTATCAAGAGGGAGTCCCATTCAAGGACTAAATTTTGTAGGTTTGAGTTATGCAGCTTAATAGACTAACTCCTCTCCCTACTGACGAAGTCAAAGTCAGTCCTGATCTATAATCTTTTTTGAAACATGTAACAAACTTTATCCTCCGTTTCTTTTGAAACTTTAATTATCAAGAGGGAGTCCTTTGTTTCTTCTCATGATCAAACAACAGATATATTCATCAAAGGTGTTAGTCGTCAAAGACTAGATTTTTTAAGGAACAGATTAACTATGTGTTGTCATCCAGGTAACTTGAGGGGCTACTGACGAAGTCAAAGTCAATCCTGGTCAATAATATCTTTTGAAACAGTCCATGACAAACATTATCCTCCGTTGTAACTACAGAGACTAACATCCTGTAACTTCTTGTAACTAAATGATTCTGCAGTTAACTCTATGTAAAGAGCTCAGATTAATGAGAATACTACGGATAATTCCAGTCAAAAAGTCTTTACAGCTAACTTGAGGCCTTCCAAATAAGCAAAAGCCTACATTAGAGTTGGTCCAACTAAGATTCATATCAACCACTTCCAAAAATTGGTCACCATGATTCCTAGCAATTGCCCCAGCAGAAGCCTATCCAGGATTTCCTCATGAGGAACCATCAAAATTGAGTTTCGCGAAGTTTAGAGGGGCAAACCAAGACACCCACAGCAGTGAACCCACTGGGTGAGTGCGGGGTCTGTTTCTCAACAATAGAGAGTCAGCGCTTAAGGGACTTGCTTTGTGACGGCATGAGCTACAGATGCAGGCTGAGCATCTTGTTTTAAAAAAATTTAAGATTTCAGTCCAGATTAGGGCTGAGCCATCTTGTTTTTAAAATTCTAAGATTTCTTTCAGTCCAGAAGAAGGAAATGCAGACGGCGAACAAGGAATTTAGGACAATCGATGCATGAGAATTATTCTGGAGGAAGTGCAGCAGCCAACTCTTTACACATCTCCCTTGTGAAGTTAAATAATTCAGTACATATTGTACATTGCTAGGACTGAGTTTCCAGACATGTTTAGAGAATAGGCATTCAAAACAAGTGATCTTGAGAGAGTAGCAGCTTAGTCTTTGCTTGTTGCCAGTAAGATGAAACCAGTCTGTAGGAGAGAGGTCTTACAAAATTCCAAGCTGTTTTGTATGAGAGTTTACTTGCTTGAGAAGTCCAACCATAAGAGTATGAAATATTGGTAAGAGTAGGTTTATGCAAGTTGAGGTAGTCCAAGGCTTCAGGGTCAGACCTTCTACCAAGCAGCATGACGAAGGTGAAGAGAAGCACTTCGAGAGGAAAGAAGAGAACCGTCTCCAAAATATTAATCATCTTTTTGGGGAGCTTGAAAGAAGAGGACCAATATAGATGGAGACCGTTGAGGATGATCTTAATCAGCTCTAACCTTCTTGCATTAGATAGGAGGGAGTATTTCCAAAGAACTTTTGCCCATCACACGATCAATATGGGGATTGCGCATGCATGGGCGTAACAGAGAGAGAGAGTGATCAGGTAGTGGATGGACAACGTGCATACTTGAACTTGAATATATGACAAGATGAAATTTGGGACTCCTGAGAGAAAATCAAAACATCACAAACAAATAGTAAATGGGAGATTTGGCGGAGTCCTTTTTCATCGGCTGGAGGATAAGACCGTCTTCACATTTGTTTCATATTATTAAAGAGAAAGCTTCCATGCAAATGATGGGAAGCGTGATTGACGGTGCATATGCTAGTGTATATTATCACCAGTGGTACTCACGCTAATATGTGTATCTCATACTAATATGTGTATCGTGGATATCAAATATCAAAAGACTCACATGCATTCTTTATGTTGGACTCATTGTCAAAAGAAAACATGAAAAAAATTTCCTATGGGAAAGAGAGCAGTCTCAAACTACATTGACTAGATTGTAGAACTAAGAATCCTATGTCGAATTCAAAGAAGCCAACCAAAAGAGATTGCATCTCAAATGGGCAATTCCAAATTTTTCGCCAGGAGATTGTGCAACCAAACAAAGTAGGGACACTTTCCCGGGACATATCCTACAAGAAAATGCTGTCAACATCGTGAATCCAAATCAAGAAGCTCACTGGGGATTTTTATCAAGGATTGAGAGTAGAGTGCATGGAATTGGGGTGTAGTGGGTTGATAGAAGGAAGGGGCAAACAAGTGCTCTCGTAATGGCCCGAGCAGGAGTCAACCATGGCTGCCGAAAGGTCTTCGGAATGAACCTTCTGTTAGAAGTGGGCTTACATTAAATGGGTTAAGCCCATATCGTTTAATAGGCATGATAATATTATGTGGGTTAAGCCTATATTACTTAAGTGGGTCAAGCTTATATGTTAGAAGAGCCCAAGCCCACTTTGTATTGAATGAGAATCACACATGTGATTTGGTTGAAGAAATGAATAGTCCCACATTGCCTAGTAGAAGGAGATGGTGTTGGTATATAAGGCATTAATTTGGCCTTTCAAGTTAGGCCCTTGGGCCAACCCACTTTTGTGGGGGAGAGAGATGTTGGACCAATGCACCTAGGTGGGCTAACATACATGCGTGTGCGGCTGGCCGGATTGGGTTGGATCAACAAGATAATATTTTTGGGACAAATTCATTTGGTTTAGTTTTCTATTTAATTAGTTTGGTTTTCTATTAGCCAAAATGGATCCAGTTTGTTTTCACTAAAGAATGTGTCCGTTAACGGATGGACACATCTGTTTGAACGGGAAAGGTTGTTTTCAACGGGATTTCCTATAACATCATGAAAAACGATTTGTACACTAATCCGATTTGGGATTTCCGTCCGTTTACATTTTTGTAAGAGCATGCAGACTGTGGTTCGCTGCATGTACTATGTTGAAGGTGCTCCTACAGTACGTGCTTGATTGTCTTATCCTGGGAGGCAGACGCCCAAGAGTCCTAAGTACCGTTAAGGAGGGTAAATTCTGTCTTAAAGACAGAGCGATTTGTTTAATTCGATCATAATCTTTCTATTAAGATTTCTCATCACCATCTTTGCAAAGGTACAAAATTAACAATCTTAAGATAGAATTCTACATATTTTCATACTTTACTGTTATGCATGTAAAATAGTATAATTTCATAATTTCATTATACTGTGCTTAAAATTCTAAAATACTATTCTGGGCATAGTTTCTAGAATTTCACTATTTTGGACGTGAATGTTAGAAATATTACTGTTCTATATTTACATTTCTTGTAACATTACTATTTTACATGTAAATTTTGAAGTTTTTTCATCCTGTGCGTGAAATTTTCAAAAAATTTCATTCTGTGTGAAACATTCGAAATTTGTACCATTTACTGTTCGAATTTCGAATTTCCATTGTTTTGCATCAAAAGTTTGAAACTTTCTAAATATTTTACTGTTCTATGTGAGAATTTTTCATATTTGAAAGTTGTGCGTAACTATTCGTCATTTGACTCTTCTGTGCGTAAAGTTTGAAATTTTATTTTTTAGGACGTAAATTTTTTGACGTCTACTGTTCATAAATTTCTGAAGATTACTGTTTGTAAAATTTACGATTCTGTGTATTAAGGTGATAATATTGTGCATTGATTTCGAAATTCACTGTTCTATGCGTAGATTTCGAAATTCATTCTTCTGTGCATTGATTTCAAAATTCATCTGTGCATAGATTTCAAAATTTATACTTCTGTGCATAGATTTTGAAATTCACTGTTTTGTGCATAGATTTCAAAATTCACTATTTTTTTTAATTGAGTTAATCTTCTATTCGTTAGAACCGAAATGGCTGCTGATAGTACCAACTTAACTTCGGCACTTATTGATCATTTATAATTAAACCCTTTGCAAGTGTACAAGGTTATTGTACTAGGATAAGTATTTAAGGGTTGTCGAACCTCAGGGACGGATGAATTATCACTAAATCTAATGAAAAATTTGCTTATTGAAAATTAAAACAAACTTAAACTTAAATTAAGCAAAAGAAAGAAATCAACTAGTTTAAAAGCAAGATATTAATATGATGGAAATTACTTAGGAAATCGAATCCACTATAGAACCATAAAAATTCCTTAACTTTTAATCTAAATCTAGTGTGAATATGAACAAGTATTCTCAGCTACAAGCTAGAATTACTTCAAAAAGAATCATTAATTAACTTCCATGGCATGAACTATCTTCGACAATAGCACGGATCATCTACACTAAACTAGCTATAGGCATGACCCGTCTAATCTTAGTATAACTCATCCAAATCATTAATTATCTGAACATTAAAACTATTGTATGACTATCTCATCTAAATCACAGAAATTAGAATCGATGCAAATATCAAAACCATATCAATCTATCATCTACAAGACAATAAATCAACATCGACTTGAATAAATATTAAAAGCTCTTCCATTAAAAAGGAAATCCATATCATACAATTGTCATCATTCACAACTGAGATCTAAATTAAAAAGAAAAGAAACTGAAACTTATCTATAGCTTCATCAACTCCTAAGTAAAAGAAAAGTCTAGCCTTCCATTGTAGAAGAAAGCACTTGAATCTCCATTGAAAGCTTTGAGTTCTCTTCCATCTTCTTCTTCCTTTTTTTCTTCTTAAAATCTACTGGAATCCCCCAATTTTAAGCCAAATATGTCTTTTTATAGGCATAAGTTCCGTAAGAAGAAGTCCAATATGAAAAGGATTGAAATTTGGGTCAAACTAGGAAACTGCACGTTATGCCGTTCGATCACCCTGCATGCCCGATCGATCGCTTGAACTGTATTTTTGTCTAAATTCATGTTATCCCGATCGATCGCCCTGCAGCCCGTTCGATCGGCTACAGTGTTTCTGCAATCTGGACAGTTTTCCTGGACAGTTCATATTCTGTTCATTAAGTTTTCCTTCATGTCCATATTAATTTCTAACTTGTTTATAACTCCGAAAAGTTGTCCAAATCACTTTAAAGCATGTGAAGACTATTTGGAACTATTCAAAACATCGTCCAAGTACTTTGATAAGCGCACTTTACCTACAAAACATAAAATATCATACTTTAGACATGTAGAAAGTAATTAAAATTTCATCTTGATTTAAATACATGTCTAAATAACTAATAACTACAAAATCATTAATAATTAAACTAAAATACTAATATCTATCTTAATCTAAATAAACCATAATTAACTCTAAATTAACCTAATCTATACTAGCAAATAAGGTAAAAAGACATATAAAATAGATATAGATTTCATACTTATCACTTATTCCCACTCCGGTGAATGCTCCTCTTCATCAAAGGGGAAAAACTAGAAAAGTTCAGTAGTGCGGATTTCAAACGATGGTAACAGAAAATGCTATTTTATCTTACTACACCAAACCTAGCCCGATTCCTTCAAGAGGAAGTACACATTCTCACTGAGGAGAAACAGGAAGACAAGACTGCTGTTGCGGCAGTAGATGCATAGAAACATGCAGATTTCTTATGCCGTAATTACATCCTTAACGAGTTGGACAACACATTATATAATGTGTATAGTTCAATGAAAAGTGCTAAGGCAATGTGGGAGTCATTAGACAAGAAGTACAAGACTAAAGATGTTGGAACGAAGAAATTCATGGTTGGCAAATTTCTGGACTTCAAAATGGTGGACTCTAAAACTGTGATCAGCCAAGTTCAAGAACTCCAAGTTATCCTACATGATATTCATGTAGAAGGCATGACTTTAAGTGAGTCTTTCCAGGTGGCAGCTATAATAGAAAAATTACCACCTTCCTGGAAGGATTTTAAGAACTACTTAAAGCATAAGAGAAAGGAGATGAACGGAAGATTTGATTGTGAGGTTAAGGATTGAAGAGGACAACCGGGCTTCTAAAAAGAACACCAAAGGTCATAGCCTAGAAGCCAAAGTAAATGTTGTGGAACAGGGGCATAAAGGCACTAGCTTCAACAACAAGAAGATGAAGCATCCTGCTAGATAGTCGAACACTGACTCCAACAAAGCCAAGTTCAAGGGCAAGTGCTATGTATGTGACAAGATAGGCCACAAGGCTAAGGATTGTCGGAAACGGAATAAACAAGATGATTCCAAGAAGAAGAAGGTGCAAGCCCACATGACTGAAGTGGAGAATCTCTCCAGCAATGTGAATGACATTAACCTTTCCGCTATGATTTCGGAAGTAAACATGGTCACGAATGCTAGAGAATGGTGGGTGGACACTGGGGCTACTCGTCATGTTTGCTCTAATAGGAAGATGTTCTCCACTTATCAGCCTGTGGAGAATGGTGAACTACTATTTATGAGCAGCTCCTCTACTGGAAAGGTTGAAGGACTTGGCAAGGTCATGCTGAAGATGACTTCAGGCAAAGAGCTCACACTCAACAATGTGCTGCATGTGCCAGAAATTTGAAAGAATTTAGTGTCTAGATCCTTGCTAAACAAAAATGGCTTCAAGTTGGTTTTTGAGTTAGACAAATTTGTCTTGACCAAGGGTGGGATGTATGTGGGCAAAGGGTACTTAAATGAGGGGCTTTTTAAGCTCAATGTACTCACTATTGTACCTATTTCTGTTATTAAGAATGCAAATGCTTCTTCATCGTATATAATTGAGTCATGTGATATGTGGTGTAACGCCCGAGATTTTTCATCCCTTTTTCTTAAAACTCATAGAATTTTTTTTCCCATAAATCGGAGTCAAAACGATAAAATCAAAACCTATTTATAATTTAAAATATCATACGGTTAAACATCGTACTGCCAAATCAAATATCCTCAGGCGCTACTCGAAAACATACGTACGAATAAATTTGCTATGATCATAGACTTTTAAATACAAATCACTCCCGGGCATCCCTGAGTACAAGTCCCATAACAGTCCACAGACTCATCCAAATGAAAGTCCAGAATAAACATCTTTAAAGTCTCGTCTCACCCAATACAGGAGATCGTGGCACAAATAAACTCGCAGAGAGTCAAGCAGATACCTGAGTCAACGGGAATCAATCCACCGCTGAAACGAGCGTCCATCTCCAGGAGCTCTCCGCACAACCTGCAAAACCTCCCGTGCAACGGGGCTAAAAAATAGTAGGGTGAGTATTTTCATACTCAATAGGAAAATACCCAGTAGGGGAAATCCCAAACGGTGAACTCCATAAGTTCATAAACACATGCGTCATGCTCACACTCATATAGTCGTACCCATACACATAATCGTACACATATCAACGACCACTGAAGCTCATTACAACTAATAGGCTCCAGCGTCAAAAAGGAAATGAATGTCACTGGGGCAACACCTTAACCTCCGGGGAGTGACTAGACGCCATGGACTTTTCCTAAGGTAAGGCACACCAATGCTCATGGGGCACTGGATCAAACAGGTAAGAGTAAATCCATGATACTACTTACCTAAGCGCGCAAACATAAACACCCACACATAAGGGGTCATACAGTTGCCCACCATAATGGGTCTTATAGTGCCATAGATTCGCCCACCATAATGGGTCTTATAGTGCCAGATAATTGCCCACCATAATGGGTCTTATAGTGTCATTGCCACTCTTGGGTAGAAAACATATAACGCTCTCAACAGAGCATCAAACGTCTGGGCTTACACAGCACACAGACCAAAGTCAGAAACATACGTCGCTCTCAGCAGAGCATAAAATGTCTGGGCTTCATACAGCACGCAGACAAAGTCAGAAACGTACATCGCTCTCAACAAAGCATAAAACGTCTGGGCTTATACAACACGCAAACCAAATCAGAAACAACGTCGCTCTCAGCAGAGCATCAGACGTCTGGTGCTCTACATAGCACACCGACAACATCCCGCAAGATAAACACCATGGCAAGATATGATAAATGCTCGGCCGACTCATTAGCGGCCAGCACAAACACGGAACTTAATCCGTCGAACCCTCAGGTCTCAAACTCACAACGCTACCATTAGTTGTGCTTATAATTCAAGTTTGAATTAAGTACATTATGCGGTACAATTATGCCACACAAACACACAGTCCTCAACTGATCAAACTGAAGCTGAGCCCGATCGAAACCCTAGTTCGTCAAGGCAGCAGACTTCACTTACCCGTCCACATCATGGACAACTCATCGTACAACACACCCTTACAGTCTTACACGCTTTGCCATCCATCTTATGGCCAAAACAGCTTACACTGACATCCTCAATTAACGCTCCTCAGAGCCAACTCAGTTGTTGCCCTCTTACTTATATCTCACTTATTATTATACTTACTTTTCACTTCATAATCTGTACGTTATGCTTGTACAATTATGAACACTCTTACTGTCTGACAATCGCCCAACATACAATCCACCCCAAACTGATCCATCTAATCCTTGCCCGTCATACTCATATCCTCTGTCATACGCTTACACAACCGTATCCAAATTCGGACAAAGCTTCTGTCACCTCTTACTGTCCATCGCCCATACCTCTGCCCACATACACTTACACATAACCATATCATAGGCAAAAAGCCATCATACATACGTATGTCTCACACATACGTACAACTTACTCATACAATCATACATACATAACTTACAAACATGCACGCTAGCCATCACTAGCACATGCATACATTCATACATACGTCAAACATGCACGCTAGCCATCACTAGCATATGCATACATCAAACATACACGCTAGTCATCACTAGCACAGGCATAATTCATACCTACTCCAAACATGCACGCTAGCCATCACTAGCACATGCATAACACATACGTAGCATACTGTCATATTTGCTAGCCATTGCTAGCGCATACATAATCCATACCCATAAAACGTGCATACATCTCATGCATATCAATCATACCATACAATCATGCTTACACGCACATCATGCAATCGGATCGTTACTTAACATCCAAGCATGGAATCATACAATCCTAGCATGCTGCTACTCATTCAAAGCATGCTTCATGAATTTACGAGTTCAAAGCTCCCCTACCTCGTAATCATGACGTTCGATGGTGAGCACACGACGGTGGCGGCGTCGGCGGCGGAGTTGGCAGTCAAAACCGTTGCCTGGCTGAGAGAGCTGCTGTCCAGAGGATTTTAGGATGCGCCGGAACTATCACGGCCAAACAGGGTGTCAGAAATCAATGCGGTAAAACCCGCGATCCACGGCGGCACACTAGGGCGGCCGGGAGAAAAGTTGTGCCAACATAAGTGGCGGTGCGACCATAGGTCGAGGGTGTACTCACTAAAGATCGGCCGGTGGCTAAGACGTGCACAGCCGGCCACAAAGACGTCGAAATCGGCCGTGGACAGCACCCAACGGCAATGATTCCGGTCAACAAAGGCCCACATAAGGGCAGAGAACGTGGGGCAACACTCGAGAACAAAGGAGAGGTGGAGGACGGCTCTGTGTCAACTCCAATCGGTGGCCAAGCCATCTGATGATCGGGCGGAGCAAAAGCGGCGCCTAAGCCCAAAAGCACACGCGTGGCCACATGCACACGCGACCCAAAGGGCGGGGGAGAGGGTTGAACGGAGATGACTCAAGGCCCACAAAAGCCAACAGGGCTAAGGCCCTAGCGGTGGCCAATCTAAGCGGCGACATCGCCGATCGCCACCCACAACGAATACTAATGGTGCGGGTAGCTGTGCATCTCGTACGACAGAGAGCAAGGGGAGGGTCACGGTCGAGCAAAGGCTATGAGGCCGTCACTGGCCAAGGCCTGAGCAGATGAACTCATCCACCTTCTGTCAAGGTAAGACAGATAAACTCTTGCCCGAGGCCGTCCGATACCGACGGCGTAAAATGGGCAAGAGGGGTCAACGGCACACATGCCGGTAAGGCGGAACTAGCTACGGCTATGGGCCGCAAGGCTGAACAAGACCCAGAGGGGTGGCCCATTGGCATCACCGGGCTGGGGCGGAGCCCATGGTGGTCAAGTCACCCTCACCCGCCAACGATGGCGGTGCCAGCCCACTGGAAAATCCACCCACAGTACCGTGCAAATCAAATTGGGCAGAGAGAGGACGGCAGAGGGGATGGAACCGGGCTGGGTAGGGTGGTCCACAGCCCTTCGCCAGACCAAGGCGAGGTTGGATGGGGGTCGTGTCGGCCACAGATCATCGCCGGCGGCCTCCGTTTCACAAAACAGATCGCTGGCGGAAAATAGGGCAGGGGAAACATCCACTGGGCGACGGTGCAGAGGCCCCCTACGGCCGGGAGGAGTGGCTCCTCGCCATCGCCGGATCAAGGCGGTGCCGAATCGGGGTCTGGATGGCCGTTGTCAGCCCACGATGGTGACTGACACAGGGAACCAGCAGAATGGAGCTCAGAACAGTGAAAAAGGGAGAGGCCGGAACTGTGCAGGCTGGGCGGAGGCGAAATCGGCCAAGGAGGGGTGGCTCAATCACTTCGCCGGACCAAGGCCGGGCCGGACGGAGCACAGCCGGCCGTGGCTCACAGCCGGCGGCCACGAAATCGTCCAAACACAGCTCCGGCGAAGACAGAGCAGAGAGGGGGAATTGGGACGGGGCGGCAAAGCGGAGGCTCACCGGGCCGGGAGGGGTGTCCTCCAGCCGTCGCCGGCCTAGGGCGGAGCTGTGGGCGGCCGGCCGGCCCTCGCTGGCCCACGGCGGCGGCGGAATCGCAATTCACAGAGAGGGGAGAGTCTAACCGGGAAAACAGGGGCGGACGGCGGAGCGGCCGTGGGGCCGGGACGGCGGCTCCCCTGCGTCGCACGGCCGGGGCGAAGCCGGTGCAGCGGCCTACTGGCCCACCGGCGGTCGGCGGCGGCCGGGCACAGTGAACAGGCGAAAAGGGGGGGGCGGCGCACTGTTCACCCAACCATTGGATCGGGATCGGGATCGCGATCCCGATCCCTCTTTTTTATTTTATTTTCTTTTATTTTTCCAAAAGTATCCCCAACGCGCGTTAACCCACTGGTTACGCGTCGAACCTCCAAAATTCGCGTCGTAAGCGCGCAGCGAGGCCCATGACCTGCGACTAAGCCCCACACCCGACTCTACGGGTATAAATACGGAGAAAATACACAAATGCACATACGCTGACACGTCACATTTTCCTGCCAAAAATGACCAAAAAAATGGCAGAAAATCCCAGAAAATCGTAGAAAAATCAAGGACCTTACATGTGGCATAGTAGATTAGGTCATGTTAATTATGATGCTTTACGAAGGTTGATTAATATGGAGTATCTGCCTAAATTTAATATTGATTCTAATCATAAATGTCAAACTTGTGTAGAATCAACATTAACAAGGAAATCTTTCCAGAGTATTGAAAGATGTACTGAACCTCTTGAGTTAATTTACAGCGATGTCTGTGACTTAAAACTTGTTCAAACAAGAGGAGGTAAAAAGTACTTCATTACATTTATCGACGATTGCACTCATTATAGTTATGTTTACTTGTTGAGAAGTAAAGATGAGGCTATTCACATGTTTATATTATATAAAACAGAGGTTGAGAAACAACATGGCAAGAAAATTAAAGTTCTAAGAAGTGATAGAGGTGGGGAATATGAATCACCTTTTGGTGATTTTTGTTCAAAACATGGTATCATACACCAAACTACGACACCCTATTCACCTCAGCAAAATGGAGTTGTTGAACAAAAAAGTAAAACTTTAAAAGAAATGATGAATGTCATGTTAATAAGTTCTAGGTTACCCTAGAACATGTGAGGGGAAGCTTTGCTTTCAGCAAATTATATTCTTAACAAAATACCTCATAAGAAAACCTTGCAAACACCATATGAACTATGGAAAGGTCGAAAGTCTTCCTACAAATTCTTAAAAGTATGGGGGTGTTTGGCAAAAGTGGCAGTCCCTAATCCCAAGAAGATTAAAATTGCACCAAAGACCATTGATTGTGTATTCATTGGTTATGTCAATAATAGTAGTGCATATCACTTTCTTGTTCATAAATCGGATATTCTTGATGTAAATGTCAATACTGTGATTGAATCTAGGAATGCTTCATTTTTTTAACATATTTTTCCATGGAATTCTACACAAAAATGAAAGTTCTCTTAAAAGAACTTTAGATGTTGAACAGGACAATAGTGAAGACCAAGAGGGAGATGATGATGAACCTAGATGCAGCAAATGTGCTAGAACATCAAAATCCTTTGGTCCAGACTTTCTAACTTATTTGTTGGAAAATGAGCCTCAAAGCTTTAAGGAAGCCATGTCCTCTCTTGAAGTACAATATTGAAAGGAGGCAGTAAATAGTGAAACTGAACCATTATGCAAAATCATACTTGGGAGTTGGTAGACCTACTACCAGGAAGTAAACCTCTTAGATATAAATGAATATTTAAGAGGAAGATGAAGGCTGATAGATCAATTGACAAATATAAAGCTAGACTTGTTATCAAAGGATACAAGCAAAAGGAAGGTCAAGATTATTTTGATACATATTCACCAGTCACAAGGATAACATCAATTAGGATGTTAATCGCTATTACTACTTTGTATAATCTTGAAATACATCAAATGGATGTGAAGACTGCATTCTTGAATGGTGACTTGAATGAGAAAATATATATGCAACAACCTGAAGGGTTTGTTGTACAGGGTCAAGAAAATAAAGTGTGCAGACTTGTTAAATCTCTCTATGGTCTTAAACAAGCACCTAAGCAATGACATAAAATTTTTGACAAAATGATGATGTCAAATGGATTCAAAATCAATGAATGTGACAAATGTATTTATGTGCAAGACAGACCTGATGGCTATGTTATTGTCTGCTTATATGTGGATGATATTCTCATTATTGGTAGCAATGATGATATCATTCAAGCTACAAAGAGGATGTTGAATAAACAATTTTACATGAAGGATATGGGTGTTGCAGATGTCACGCCCCGGCGATGCCCAACCCGAGTCGAACCCGGTCCAGGGGCCGGTCAAGCGCGCGGGGGCGACGAAGTGAAAATTGAGAAATGATCTAGTGGAAGACTTAATCCCTAACCACGGGCGATTAACAGAAACACGGAGTGCGCACAATCCTTTGAGCAAGAGTAAATAAAAAGGGAGAAAATGTGTTGTTTATCACAAAGTAAACAACAATCTCAAACCCACAAGCTTAGTTAAGTAAAGCCCACACCGGCTCAAAATAAGTCATAATCATAACAACTGTAGTATATGACATAAATCCAAAACAAGAACCCTACACAAAGGTTCAAACATAAAGCATGAAACAAACGCAGGTAAGTCACTCAACGATCTCCATCATCACACCCAAGCTACCTCTGACCTTTCCTCAAAGAGGCAATCCTGTCCGTCTGCGTGTCGCACCACGCAGCCCCAAATCAAAACACAAAAGAGGGGTGAGTTTTAACACTCAGCAATGGTTTTAATATCACTGTCAACGTAGAAAATACGATAGCTTAGAAATGAGATCGTTCAGATCAAAGATTTACATGGTGCATCACTTTCTGATCACACATTCATATCACCTAACACTGCATCATAATGCATAATTCAACCTGCATGGATGTATCTCTAGCATACATATTCCCACATGCATTCACATCATAACCAATCCCGCATGGATGTATCTCTAACATACATATTCCCATATGCATAACATCAAAATCAACATGCATGGATGTATCTCTAGCATACATATTCCCACATGCATTCACATTATAACCAATCCTGTATGGATGTATCTCTAACATACATATTCCCACATGCAAAACATCAAAATCAACATGCATGGATGTATCTCTAGCATACATATTCCACATGCATAGTATCAAATCAAACTCCATCAAGGAGTAACTACACAATAATGTCACACAGACGGGAGCAAAGACAAGGCCACGAAGGCGTGTCATGATCCAAAATTCTACACAAGAATTAAAGAAAAATTGGGGTTGTCAATCCCTAATACTACTCGCCCTGGACGATCCTGGCCAAGGATGTCCGATTCTCACACAGAGAATCTAGAGCAGGGGTGTTCGCCCAGGGACATCTCCTGCGGAGGGAAGAGCCCGAGTTCTCACACAGAGAACCCTAGAACACGTGGTAGCGAGGTGCACACGGCATACCACATTGGATTCTCAGGGTCCAGATGACACGCATAATAACATTCTCACATATCCGCAAGACAAGTACTCAACCCAGGGAGTGCACTCGTTCCACACAGGAACTTCAAATCGTTCCACACAGGAACTTCAAATCAAAATATGTCCTTTCGGACCAATCAACTTGCGATTAATCCACGACCGATCAATCCAGCACACAATTCCATCACATTGCATCCAATCGGTCAAATTCGATTAATCACGATGAAGCCTTAATTGGAAATCCATTTTCATGATGCGTGCAGCATGGTACATGCGTGGGCAAAGCATACATGAATCCTAATCATGATAAGTGCTCTCACCAGCCCCTAATGCATCATTCATAATCACAATATTAAGCTTCAACATCATCATTTAACCCCACATGTGTGTGTGTATCTAGAAGAAGCATTTCACAAAATGCATATCAACATGCTTGAAAATCAACTCACTACCACACTACACATGTGAATCTCTATCTAAACATGAATTCCAGCGGAAATCATAGAAGAAGAATCGTTGAAATCATATATAAATTCAAAACTCAACCACAAAGGCTAAACACATATAACATCACTCATTTCATCATTGAGTCATGGCATTCACCAACATCCACACACCACTAACAACAATCTATCATGACAAATCAGTCCAACAATGATTGTAGTCCTACTGAAAATATGCTTAACTAAAGGGAAACAACCATTCATAGTTTCAAGACAACGATTCCAACATCATGCCACAAAACATAAGTCATTCCACCATCCCTAAGCATATATCTCAACTCCATAAACTTAATAGCATGCATTTCCAGTAACCTAACATAGCTTAAAACACTCCACATTCATATAAAATTGGCAAGCTAAAGTGGAATCATCAAAATGGACACCATATGCACAACATACAATTTCCTGTGTAGCCAATCGATCGCCCTTCAGGCCGTTCGATCGGTTACACGCAAAAATTTGAAATTTACAGTTCAGCCAATCGATCGCCCTTCAGGGCCGATCAATCGCCAACACGGCAGAACAGTCATCTTCTTCCTTTCGCAAAATCAAACCGAAACACCATAGAATACACTTCAAATCCACATCTAACACCCTAATCATCATCAAAAGTCCTCCTTGACTTCCAGAATATCAAACCAAACCATAATAATGCAAAACCCTAAGAAATCAGGATTAAATAATTCAATTTTCTAATCTTACCATTAACACACTAAATCAAGCAAACCATTTCGAAATAAGCCAAAAATGGAGAGTTTTACCATGGATAAACAGAGATTTTGAAGACCCATTACCTCAGCACTTGATTAAGCTCGGATTGAAGAGTCACCCTTCTTGAAATCCTTGAAAACACAATGAGTTTGAATTAAACTCTAATGGAAATCGATTTACTCAAGAAATCCCTAATTAAACCTTAGATCTAGGGCTTGTTGGTAGTAAAAATCGAATTTTGAATGTTAGGGTTTGTAGTAAAACACAAATCAGTAGCTTTTGATGGTCAAAAACGAATTGAATCAAGGGGAAAATGGTAGATTTGGAAGAAATGAAGAGAAAAGCCATGGATTAGTGCTTAATTAGAGCAAGCTTACCTTAATCGGCTTCTAATTCGGGCCTAAGTGGGGATTAGGCCAGCCCTCCTTCCTTAGCCTATTCCCAAAAATGGAAATAGCTCTGGTTTACCCTTTTATAGTAAGGGTTGGGGTAGGCATAGGTAAGTTTTGGGGTATAAATATGAAAAGTAGGCTAAAAGTGGGTATTTTACAAATTTAAGTACAAATTAAGCCTAATAAAATTCTGAAAATTTTTGTGTGACCTTAAGTATATGTCTAGGTTCATTTAACACAAAAATAAAATTTTCGACGGTGGGGCCCATAGGGGTCCTGCCAAAACCCTAATTTTTGGGAAAATAGTGAAAATTCCAAAAAATCTCAAAAATTCACATTTGGTTTAAAATCACTTAAAACCACTAATATTGAAGTTAATTTTGGTTAAAACCATCACAAACTCTATTTATTTCATGAAATCACCGAATAAGATCAGAAAACACGTAAATCTCACGATAACCAATAATTTAAGAAAACCAAAACCGGTTTAAAGATGAGGGTCCTTACAGCAGATGTCATACTAGGGGTGAAAATCACTAGAGCATCTGATGGATATGTATTATCTCAATCTCATTACATTGAGAAAATATAGAAAAATTTAATAAGAATAATACTCATCTAGCGAGAACACCTGTGGATGTAACATTGCACTTAAGCAAAAACACAGGTGAGAGCATATCACAACTTCAATATTCTCAAATTATTGGAAGTCTCAATTACATCATGAATTGTACGATACTAGACATCGCATACTCAGTGAGTAAACTTAGTAGATTTAATAGCAGACCCAGGGGCAGACATCACATACTCAGTAAGGGTTCTTAGATATCTGCAATATACCTTGAACTATGGGTTGCATTATACTAGGTATCCAGCAGTACTAGAGGGTTACTGTGATGCAAACTAGATATCTGATACAGAAGAGTCAAAATCCACAAGTGGATATGTCTTTACACTTGGAGGTGCAGCAGTGCCTTGGAAATCCTCAAAACAAACTTGCATAGCATGATCCACAATGGAATATGAATTCATTGCGCTTGATAGAGCAGGCGAAGAAGCTGAATGGCTTCGTAATTTTTTAGAGGATATTCCAATGTGGGGGAAACTTGTGCTACCTATATGCATATAGTGTGATAGTCAATCGGCTATAGGAAGAGCACAAAGTAACTTGTATAATGATAAGTCTCGACATATACATCGGAGGCACAATACCATAAAATAATTGCTCTCTAGTGGAATAATTTCCATTGAGTATGTTAGGTCAAAAGAAAATACTGCGGATCCGCTTACTAAGGGATTGACCAAAGAACAAGTGAACAATTCATCGAGGGGAATGGGCTTGAAGCCTATACATTAAGAGTCACCATAATGGCAACCCAACCTAGTTGACTGGAGATCTCAAGATCTAGGTTCAAAGGGACAACCAAATTGTGGTGGATTTAAAGGGAATCACTGTTGAGATAAAATCTCGTCCTCATTCCTATGATGAGATAGTGATACCTGCAGAGTGAATCAGGATAAGCTTTACTTTTAATGGTTCTTATAGCTTGAATTCGTTCGAGTGGGGTATTGCAGGATACTCCTAATGAGAATCACCTATATGAGTGTGAAGGGGCCACTTCTATGAGGATTTTAAGGCTAAATCTTCTAGAACACTCATGAAAACCAGGTTTGTTCAGGGCCGAAATGAACACAATCATGGGAACCATAGTGTGTCTGAGAAGTTATTGTGTGAATTCTATTGTCTTGGTTTACACAAACAGCTGGACAGTTTAAGACATCACTGATAAGTATGCAATATATATCTATTTTATATGCCTGTTTACCTTATTTGCTAGTATAGATTAGCTTAATTAAGAGTTAGTTATGGTTTATTTAGATTAAGATAGATATTAGTATTTTAGTTTAATTATTAATAATTTTGTAGTTATTAGTAGTTTAGATATGTATTTCAATCAAGTTGGAATTTTAGTTATATTCTACATGCCTAAAGTATGATATTTTATGTTTTGTAGGTAAAGTGTGCTTATCGAGGTACTTGGACGATGTTTGGAATAATTCAAAATAGTCTTGATATGCATTAAAGTGATTTAACAACTTTTTGGAGTTATAAACAAGTTGGAAATTAATATGGATACGAAGAAAAGCTTAATGAACAAGAAATTGGACTATCCAAAAAATTGTCCAGATTGCAGAAACAGTGTAGCCGTTCGAATGGGGCATTTGATGTATCAAACGGGATAACGTCATTTTGAAGCAAAACACAGTATAGGCATTCGAACGGGAATGCAGGGCATTCAAACGGCATAACGCACAGTTTCCTTGTTTGAGCCAATTTTGAATCTTTTTCATATTGGACTTCTTCCTACGGAACTTATGCCTATAAAAAGAGATATTTGGCTCAAAATTAAAGGATTCCAGTAGATTTTATGAAGAGAAAAAGGAAAAAGAAGATGAAAGAGAACTCAAAGCTTTCAATGGAGATTCAAGTGTTTTTTTCTACTATGGAAGGCTAAACATTTCTTTTACTTAGGAGTTGATAAAGCTATAGATAAGTTTCAGTTTCTTTTCTTTTTAATTTAGATCTCAGTTGTGAATTATGACAATTGTATGATATGGATTTCCTTTTTAATGGAAGAGCTTTTCATGTTTATTCAAGTCTATGTTGATTTATTGTCTTGTAGATGATAGATTGATGTGGTTTTGATATTTGCATCGATTTTAATTTCTGTGATTTAGATTAGATGGTTATACAATAGTTTTAATATTCAAATAATTAATGACTTGGATGAGTTATATTAAGATTAGACGGGTCATGCCTATAGCTAGTTTAGTGTAGATGATTCATGCTATTGTCGAAGATAGTTCATGCCATGGAATTTAATTAATGATTCTTTCTGAAGTAATTCTAGCTTGTAGCTGAGAATATTTGTTCATATTCACACTAGATTTGGATTAGAAGTTAAGGAATTGTTATGGTTCTATAGTGGATTCAATTTCCTAAGTAATTTCCATCATATTAATCTCTTGTTTTTAAACTAGTTGATTTCTTTCCTTTACTTAATTAAAGTTTAAGTTTATTTTAGTTTTCAATCAGCAAATTCCTCTTTAGATTTAGTGATAATTCATCCGTCCTTGAGGTTCGACAACCCTTAAATACTCATCCTAGTACAATTACCTTGTACATTTGCAAAGGGTTTAATTATAAACGATCAATCACGTTCACTGATTAGCCAGTAGACCCGATAGTTTTCACAAGGGAAGGTTCAAAGCCAAAAGCTACCTATCCGCCATGCATGATCTTTTTAATATTGCTTTCACGATTTATCTGCATTGTTTTGTATAGTTATCCAGTCAATTCTCATTCATGTGGGGGATTGTTAGAAGTGGGCTTACATTAAATGGGTTAAGCCCATATCGTTTAATGGGCATGATAATATTTATGTGGGTCAAGCCCATATTACTCAAGTGGGTCAAGCCCATATATTAGAAGAGTCCAAGCCCACTTTGTGTTGAATGAGAATCACACATGTGAATTGGTTGAAGAAGTGAATAGTCCCACATTGCCTAGTAGAAGGAGATGGTGTTGGTATATAAGGCATTAGTTTGGCCTTTCAAGTTAGGCCCTTGGGCCAACCCACTTTTGTGGGGGAGAGAGATGTTGGACCAATGCACCTAGGTGGGCTAACCCACACGCGCTCCCCGCCGCTGCCGTCCGTCCGGCCGGCTCAGCTTGGTTCGGTTTGCATGCGCAGCAGGTCGGGCCGGGTCGGGTTGGGTTGGTTCAACAAGATAATATTTTTGAGGCAAATTCATTTGGTTTGGTTTTCTATTAACCAAAATGGGTCCGGTTTGTTTTCACTAAAGAATGTGTCCGTTAATGGATGAACGCATCTGTTTGAATGGGAAAGGTTGTCTTCAACAGGATTTCTTATAAAATCATAAAAAATGATTTCTGTACTAATCCGATTTGGGATTTCCGTCAGTTTATATTTCTGTGAGAGCATGCAGACTGTGGTTCGCTGCATGTACTGTGTTGAAGGTGCTCCTATAGTACGTGCTTGATCGTCTTATCCTAGGAGGCAGACGCCCAAGAGTCCTAAGCACCGTTAAAGAGGGTGAATTCTATCTTAAGGACATAGTGACTTGCTTAATTCAATCATAATCTTCCCAGTAAGAAATTAACACCTTCTTCGTGTCGTCAAAGTCCTGAGGACGAGGTGGCTGACTTTAACATTTCTAATATAGCATTATATCTTTTATTCCAAAGGGAAAATTATATAAACCATCATTATATCTTTTATTCCAAATCATTAAAAAAAAGTAATTGTAGCTTGTAATGTATGGCTTTCTACATCCACTGCATGAAGGATAATCTAATCAATTTTTTGTTAAAAAGCAGTGGATTACGGCCATAATAATATACTACTATGGGTGCAAAAAAATCAATCATTGTACATAACACAAAAAAATTTATTTAAAAAACCCGTATGAGAAAAACCACGAGACCTAGTCTAGCTTTTATTTTCACTAGTGAGAAAAACTAATACATATTACCTTGTAACAATCATTTGTATCAATGTTTAATCATTGAGGTCTTCACTTCACGTTATACTCTCCAATTCCTGTGACTTTCATCCTTTGTATCAATGTTTTCTCAATCACTTCAACTTTTCATGTATCAACAAGAGAAATCCAAAAGTACAAGAGAAACCAACTTTCTACAAAAAGTCTGAATGAAGGATATGAAGTTATGTAAAAAAATCTCTCAACTCAAATAGATCATCAATGGTCTCATTGAGATGATTGTGATTCAGTTATGATAAATAGGAATTGAAAACTTGAATAAGTAGAGAGCTAATATTGAACAAATGGAGTTTTGAGATAAGGAGAAACAAAACAACCTTTAGGGTTTTTTTTACTTAAAGTAGCATAATCTCTCTCTCTCTCTCAAGTTCAAAATTGGACATGAAACTATTTCATAGGTCAAATGCTTGAGTTCCTTTGGCCAAACATTTGGTTGAACCTTCAATTCACAACTTTTAACTATGAGGGAAGTTGAAGCTGGTCGAATCTTCGAGGAGTAAAAATAGGAGGTGGAACATATGGATGTGGGAGGTGGAACATACAGTCGAATGTTAGACTTTTACAAAATTTTACACTTGATTTCAAAACAACTTTTGACCTTTTTCTGACTTTGTAAAGATGTGATCTTTTTTCACACTAAATCAATTGGTGGCTCACACAGATCTAAGCAATGAATTTGCTCACAGGCGTAGAGGAGGCACATCTTCATGATGATGTAATAGGGTTTTACAGCAATCACGACAATCATCGTTGGCAAGCCATGTAACATTTTATGATGATTTTTACTCTTCAACATGGTTGAGCTACAAGAGGTACAAAGTTGTTTTGGGGATGTGAAAGAAGAAATAGACTTTAAATTGCCTCTTGTTTTTTTATGAAGAGTGCAAATAGATTGGTGAGTATGCTTTCATCGATGATACCTTCAAGTTGTAGCAAACTATGTGATGATAGAACATAATACAAGGTTTAGGCATACCTGTAGCCATTAGAACCTTCATCAAAGCTTAATCTTCTGCTAATCCTCTTCAGAATCACAATGTGTTTCTGGTTTAGAGCTTGACTAAGAATAATCTTTCTTAAGGCACCGAATTAGGATAGCTAATGGTGTATTTATAAATAAACCAGGACACCATTGTTAAGAACCCTACAATCCTAACCATCCATCCATAGGTCATCCAATGATTCAGATTTACCACTTAAAACCATAGCTTAATAGGTATTCAGACTTAGGCCCATTACCCAGACAGTTTTAAAAGCCCAAAATAGTGTCAATTGAGACAGTTGGGCCACTTGATGTTTTATTACAAAAGCAAAGCCCAACATTCTCCCACTTGGCACAACTTCTCAATTGAGCCATAGAAAGAATAAAATCTCCCACTTTGCTTAATTAAACTAAAATTGAGAAAAATATTTTAGTTAAAAAATAACCAAGTGGGTAATGGTAAACTTTAAAATGACTTTCGTATGTGCATACAACTTTTGAAAAAATAATACCCTTCGAACTGTATGCGGTAATTTTATACTCTTACAAAATGTTATAATCGCATGAATCAAGGTGTTTATGTCCTCAAATGGGAACATTTCATTCCATGTATCACAATGCAACTAATTCATTATGTTTGAGTGCTATATGTGGCAAATTTTATTTATGAGTAAAGACATGCTCCCACTCATGTTGCAAATATTGTCTCATATTTAAGTGCATAGAAAAATGAGACACCACGAGAAAAGAAACTGTCACTGCTATGATAAATGAGTAAATTCCAGAAGTACATAAGCAAAATCAAATGTACGATGAGCTAATAAGACCCATACGATCCACAGGACTCTTAAACAAAGAAGGGGGTAAACCCTTGGTCATTGGATCAACAACCATAAGCTCAATATCTATATGCTCAGTAACAACTATCCCTGCTTTAACACGATCCTGAACAACAAGATACTTGATGTCGATGTGCTTACTCCGACTTTCATTCTTGTTGTTCTTCGTGAAGAACACAACACTATTATCACATAACATCTTTAATGGCCTAAATATAGAATCGATAATAGTAAGTTCTGTGACAAAGTTCATCAACCAAGTAGCATGTGACGTGCCCTCATAACAAGCAACAAACTATGCTTCCATAGTCGATGACATTGTAAGGTTTGCTTAATATTTTTCTAAGAGACAGCACCGCCTACCAAGAGGAAAATATAACCCGATGTTGACTTTTTTGAGTCAACATAACTAACAAAGTCTGCATCTGTGTATCCAACCAGCTCCAAATGATCATAATGTTTGTATGTAAGCATGTAATCCTTCGTTCCTTGTAAATACCTCATAACCTTCTTTGTGGCTCTCCAATGATCCAACCCTGGATTTTTATGGTATCTACCCAACATTCCCATAGCAAAGGCAATATCAAGTCTTGTACAGACCTCCAAGTACATCATACTACCAACTGCCAATGCATAAGGAATTTCCTTCATTCTTTCCAACTCCAAAGAATTCTTTGGACACTTGAACAATCCAAGTTTGTCACCCTTCACAATAGGAGTTGCACTAGGTGAGCAGTTTTTCATGTTAAACTGTTTCAGAACTTTATTTATATAGGCCTGTTGAGACAACCCAAGGATCCTTTTGGATCTGTCATAATAGATCTCAATCCCTATGACACAAGATGTCTCTCCTAAATTTTTCATGTCAAAGTTTTGATAAAGAAACTGCTTAGTCTCATGCAACATCCCTAAATCACTGTTGGCAAGTAAAATGTCATCAACATACAAGACCAAAAACGTGTAACGGCTCCCACTAACCTTTAAGTAGAATGTCTCCTTAAAACCAAATGAAGTAATAACATCGTTGAATTTCAAATACCACTGTCGGGAGGCCTGTTTCAGTCTGTATATTGACTTCTTAAGTCTACAAACCAGATGACTTCCTCTATATGAGGTGAATCCTTCAAGCTGAGTCATATGCACCTCCTCCTCAAGATCCTCATTCAAGAATGTTGTCTTGACATCTATCTAATATAACTCTAAATCAAAATGAGCTATAAGGGCCAAAATAACTCTTAATGAATCCTTCGTAGAAACTGGAGAGAAGGTTTCATTATAGTCAACACCATCTTTCTGAAGAAAACCTTTAGCTACAAGTCGGGCCTTATATATGCTAATGTTATCAGATAAATCTAATTTAGTCTTATAGACCCATTTGCAACTAAGAGTCCTGGCACCCTGCAGTAACTCTACGAGATCTCAGACTTGATTATCAGCTTTAGATTTCATCTCATTATGCATGACATCATACCATTTGTTAGAGTTATCTTCAGACATAGCCTGTAATAATAGGGTCTTGAATTAGTCTAGCATTCTCGTCAGACTCCTGGAGGTATACAACATAGTCAGAAGGGAGTGTAGGTTTCCTTACTCTTGAGAACCTTCGAAGTCCTATCTAATCAGCAGGTGAAGGTGCCTATACAATAGGAACTTTAGCAACTTGTTCCTGAGGGGATGGTAGAGGGATGATAGGTTATTCTGGAATCACCATAGGCAATACAACATTGGATCCTTCACCAGATGTGGGTATAACAACTAGAACCAGTATTTCCTCAAACACAATGTGTTATGAAGAAATACTCCCACTGAAGTTGTCATATTCAAGAAAACGTGCATTTTGTGCTTCAACTACTATAGGGGTGTGAGATGGACAATAAAATTTATAATTCTTAGACCTTTCTGCATAGGCAATGAAAAACTACTCTTAGTCTTAGGGTCAGGCTTCTTCTTAAGTGGATTGTACGCCCTAACCTCAATCGGGCAACCCCAGATATATAGATGATCTAAACTAGGTTTCCATCCATTTCATAGCTCAAATGGTGTTTTAGGAACGGCTTTAGATGGAACTTGATTTAAAATGTACAAGGTTGTCTTTAAGGCTTCACTCCACATATTGAGAGGAAGAGAGGAGTTACTGATCATACTCCAACATATTAAAATGTACAAGGTTGTCAATAGAGATATACCCCAACCGCCTATACCATAACATAGAGGAATTCTTTTTAATAACACTTCCTTGCACAAGCATCATGATTGTTCAAAGGAAACATGCAAAGAGAGGCAATATAGTCTATCAATTAAAGAACCAGAACTAATGGTGACTAAATCTTTCATAATCAGAAATGAGGAATTCATAAACTGAAAATTAAAGCCATAAAGAACTAGTCTTAATACAAAAACTAAATTTTTAGAAAAACTTTGAATATAAAAAGCTCTATCTAAATCTAAGGTGTATCCTGTATGGAGAACAAGTCTATATGTCCCTACACCTTCAACCTTCGAACACATCTTGTTTCCAGAATAGATGTTGTGCTCCCTATCATTTGGTTTCCTTAGACTGAGAAATCCTTGTATGACAGTAGAAACATGGATTGTAGAACTAGAGTCAATGCACCATGTGTTATTATGATGAGAATCAACGTAATTAGATTTATAACACACTAAAGACATGAAATTACCTCCTTTCTTGGCAAGCCACTTCTAATACTGAGGGCAATCTTTCTTCATGTGTCCTTTCTTCTTGCAGAAAAAATATTTAGTTTCCTTGGTGATACTAGTAACTTCATTGGCACACCTTTACTAGCTTTCTTCTTTGGAGCACTATGATTTCTCTTCTTTTGTCCTTTATGATAAATTAGATGGGCATTCTCTAGCTTCTCTTGCTTAAGTCTCCCCTATTCCTGTACACACATACTTAGAAGGTCATTATCTGACCATTGAGTGTTATATGTGTTATAAGAGATCTTGAATGACCCATATTGTGTAGGCAGGGAGTTCAAAATAAAGTGGACCAAAAAGTGTCATCAATCTTTATTTTCATGTTGTTCAACTAATTAGCAATATCACGCATCTGCATAATATGCTCTTTTACCCTTTTGTCATTTGTTAGCCTCATGGATGACAACTTGGATATTAAAGTACTGACTAAAGCTTTATCAGAACTCTTGAATTGAACTTCAATAGCTTTTAAAAGTTCTTGGACTGTAGCACATTCTGGGATGGATCCCCTAATGTTTTTATTTATGTGAGACCTCATGAGCATCATGCTTAAGCAATTAAACTGCTCCCACTTTTTAAAAGTTGCTACCTCACTTTGCGTACTTTTTTTCATAGGAGTTGTAGGTACATCCATACGAAACGCCAAATCTAAGTCCATGCACCCTAATAGTAAAAGAATCTTTTCCTTCCAATCCATAAAATTGTCCCTAGATAATAATAGAAGGTGCTGATTAGGGTTAAAAATAAAAGACAGATAAGCTGCAATAAAAGAATAAATACATGCAAATATTACAGAGGGTAAGAAACAATAACATAAGTATGAAATAGTCAATGCTAAAATCATGTAGTAAAATTGTAAACCTCCCTTTGGTCAAAAGTTACAATCTACATCAAAATTACTTAGCCATATAGAAACAAATGTTCATTTTATTTCATGATAAGGCTAGTAGATTATACATAAAATATTACAGGAAAATCCCACATCTTTGAGCCTATGATTCTACCACTGTTAAAATATATAACCCTCCACCCTATCCTGATTATGTGACGCTAACTACCACCTCCCTTTGGGGCCAGATGATAATCTTTATCACATAATCAAAATTTGATGACAGCACAATATTAATATGTATGTAAATCTATGCACCCCATAGTAGCATTCTATATGATTAACACGTTGACAAATAACTTAGGATGCTTTGGACACTCCTAAGTCATCTCAACGGACATGAGAATTGAATTTGTGCTAATCACCTTTTCAAATAACAAAATGAATGCAATTAATAATATCATAAAAAATATCCATATACAAAATTGACAAGCCATTAATGCCAATTATGTTATCAAGCTTTTGGGACTCGGCCAGGGGTTCCATCACCACACACCATAATTAAAAAATACAGTCCAAAGTCCTTGTACAATCCTTTAAAAAAATGTACAAATTGGAAGCTTTAAGCCCCTAAAATAGAAAGAATATACATTAATTCCTCATGACTCCATCTTCCTCCAGACATGGTCCTTGAATTCTGATGTCGCTTACAATAAATATAATGTACTCTCTCTCAAAATTATACAAGTGGTGTGCTCAACAATTTTAAAAAAAAATTGATAAAACATACAATTGCAATATAATCCCCTGGCCGGCCCATAACATTAATAAAGCCTTAATCATGATAATTAAAAAATACATCCATAAATTCACATGCAATTATAACTGTATAAAAGATTTTCCTTTTTTTTACCCGGAATGGGCCAAACCGAGACCCAGTTTGGGCCGGGTCAGTAGCTGACCCGCACCACGACTGACTTGTGATGCGGGTCAGTGTAAACCAGCGACTGGGCACGGGTCAGAACAGACCCGCTCCTAGCGCGGGTCAGTGGCGACCCGCTTCTGCAGGTCGTCTTCAACCTCTCGACAGAGAAGTTGAAGATGGGTCAACCGAAAGGCTTCTCACCTACTGCCGACCGGCGAAGCCCATTGCCGCCCTAAATTGTGGAAAAAGTGCCACCCGACAGCGGCCATCTCTTATCCGGCTATCTTTCACGGTGGGAAGCGGCTTGTAGGTGCGTTTCAGATTACACGGTATGAGGAAAAACCCAGCGATTGCACACGAAGGGCACCAGCAGCCCAGGGGCCAGAAAAAGTTCCACCTGACAGTAGAGATTCCAGATCCAGCCCCTATTATAGACAACAACATCCAGTGGTGGTAGATCTAAATCAAGATAGTAAAAGAAGCCGAAAAATAGATGAAGAATAAACCGGCGGCTCTATGCGCAGCGACGGAGCCAGCTAGCGCCCAGACACAGTGAGGAAGCGGTGCCGACCAACCTTAAGTAGGATCGAAGATGGGGGAACATCCGGAGGCCCACAGTGGCCGGAAAAACCAAAGCCGACGTGCTCATAGTGAACAAAAAATAAGATTTTTAGTCGCCGCGAGACTGTGCGAATGAATCCGGAGGACAGTGCAGTGACAGCGCTGTTGGTGGATTTCGGTAGTTCTCTATGCACAAGACAAGGGAATGGATCGGATGATCCTTCCTTGCAAGGGGTAGAGAAGAACCTTTTTTTTTATGTGGGATGACCTTCTCTTGATTAATCAAGACTACTCTTTACACTTTGAAGTGAGTAGTAGTGATTAATCAATTTTCAAAACCCTTCGATTAGTTGGCAAGAATGAAAGAAACAAGAATTTTATTAAAATAAGAAAAGAGAATTGCCAGGAGAAGTGGCTACAACTTTCAAGTTTAAAAAAAAGAAAAGAAAAGAAGAGAACAAGGAAAATTCTTCTTGAAGATGAGAGCTCCCCTTGCACAAATTCTTCTTTCTTGGTTGCTTCTACTTATCTTCTGATTCCTCGATCTTCTTCAACTTTTTGAAGGTCAAGGCTGTTTAGGAATTTGGTGTGTGATGGACTTCTGGATTTCTCTTTGGAGGTTCCGTAGACTTGAAAGCCAAAAAGCCCCTTCTTATGGAAATGAAGGGGTATTTATAGGATGAGAGTTGGACGGTTAAGTAAAGTAGTGTGGTGAGTTGGAAAGGTAGTTTATGAGAAGTGGAGAGTGGATTAGTGGGAGATGGGAAAATGGGTTAGTGGGAGTGTTGGTGAGAACCACTTGATTAGTGGAGGAAGTGGGAAGTGTGAGAGAAGACCGGATATTATACATTTGACTTGGTCATCTCCACTTTCTTCTCTTTTTTTTTATTATATTTTTTTTTATTTCATCATCCTCTTTTTTTTTATAGTAGGGGATTACGAGCATCAAGGCTTTAATTTAATCTTCCCATTTCTTATGTGGGGCCCATGAAATTTTCCACACAACCCCTTTTTTTTTCTTTGAACTTTGGGTTCTTTTGGAATTTAACCTTTTTTTTTATTATTTTTAGTTATTTTGGTCTTTCATGGCTAAACAAGTTTTTTTTTTAACAAAACAATAGCGTAGAACCCACGAGTCTTACCTAGCCTTTTTCATTTATTTATGTTTTATGACTATTTTGTTGTGAGACTTATGAGGTCCCACATAGTCCTTTGCAAATTTTTATTACGTGGCCATGTGAGGCTTACAAAACCTCCCTCAGCTATTTAACTTTGAATGTAAAGAGGCCCCCATAATGTTCTCTCACAATAAAATTTTTGTTGGAAGCCTTAGTCCATTCCTACGTGTGTAAGATTTAGATCTTGCATTTTCACTTTTTTTTGTTAAAAGCCTTAGTCTATTCCTACGTGTGTAGGATTAGATTTTGCTTCCTTACTTTTTTTTTCTTTAGACTTTGTCCACTTCAGAGACTTTGTCTATTAAAAAAAATTTGGTCTCACTCAGAGCTAGTCAAGCTCCGAAATCTTGGCCTTTGGATTTTAAATTTTTTTTTTCTTTGTTTGGACTTTATCCGAATTTGAGACTTTGTCCATTTTGAAAGTTTAGAGTTATCTGGAGCTAGTCAAGCTCTGAGATCTTTGCATTTGAGTTTTGATTTGATTTTGATTTTTTTTTATGTCAACAAGCGCCAGCCAAAGTCCAACGCCTGGTAGCGGCGGCTCTGGCTAGCGCATCTACTCCAGCCTACAGTCTGGCAGCTGTTCGGCAACCGCCCAGTTACAACGACATAAACCAAGAAGATTGCTACAACAATAAACAAAAAAATTGCAACGACCATAAACAGAAAATTGCAACGACAGTAAACAAAAACTTTAATTTTTTTGGCGGTCAACTTTTCTTTTTATCGGTGCAATTAATAAACCTACCTCAATACCAATTGATAGAACATAATGCAAGGTTTAGGTATACCTGTAGCCATTATAACCTTCAGCGAAGCTTAATCTTCTGTTAATCCTCTTCAGAATCACAATGTGTTCCTGGTTTAGAACTTGACTAAGAATAATCTTTCTTAAGGCACCGAATTAGGATGGCTAATGGTGTATTTATAAATAAACTAGAACACCATTGTTAAGAACCCTAAAATCTTGACCGTCCATCCATAGGTCACCCAATGGTTCAGATTTGCTACTTAAAACTACAGCTTAATGGATATTCAGACTCATGCTCATTACCTAGAGAGTTTTAAAAGCCCAAAATAATATAAATTAAGACAATTAGGCCACTTATATTTTATTACAAAAACAAGCCCTCTTAGAGAAGTCACGTCAGATCTTGAAGAGGGCAATGATAGTTCCATCGCTGATGTGCACATCGAGTGTAGTGTTGCCAATCCCACGCTGCTGAACAAAAAAAACCAAGTTGAAGTTATTTTGGGTTACTTAACGATGCTTGCAGTCTTATTGGTGGCCAGTGGTAAAGTTAAATTGCCTCCTCTTAAGCCGTACGTTAACGGAACGACCAATTGTAAGAGTTCTTCGTACGCAGTTCAACCATTGTTTTAGCCCTAACCGAGCTGAACTCTGTTGGCACATTGGGTTCCTCGAGATGATGATGCTTTGCATTGGAAGGCAAATTCTTGGCAACCGGGGGAGGATGATGCATCCAGACAAAGAACCATTTTAGAAGCCCAACAAGCCGCGCTACAAAATAACACATTTGATTTGGGTTGAGGAGTTTTCATAACTTCAAAGCCAAATTAGAAAAGATTTGCTGAAAACATTACGTCAAAGTTCTCTTGTAGATGCTTTGCAGCGTGGCCTCATTGAAGCTGGACTTTACATCTTTAGCCGGATTTGCCTGGAGACTTGCTCACGGATTGATTCTTCCTAGATTTTAGGTAATAGTTTGTCACTTGGCTATTATCTTTGCAAGTCTTTATTTCTGATTTGATGTTCAATTAGAAGTAGATATCATTATTGTTAGGCTGCTATATCACTCTATGTCTATGTTCTATATAGCTTTTGTAATGCAAACATATGAGAGTTGTTTTTTTTTTTAAAAAAAAATCCATCTCTAAGCTATTTTCTCACAATAAGGTCCTTTCTCTACATGTTCTAGAGAGGTCTTAATGTGGAAGGTCAAATTACCCATTAACGGGATACATCCACGAAACACCTCTTTTTTTGCCCTGCATCATAGTGCATGGCCTGCAGCTCTATGCCCATAAAAATAGAGGCAAAAGCCTATTGTACCACTCATAAACAGTAGTAGCGGCATGCTCAGGTTACCATGAAGTCCCTGGACACTACCAAATAAATGCACGTGATGACCCTTTGAAGGTTGGCAACCCTCTACAAAAGGACTACCCTCTCCACCATGCGTGGCCTTGAGCCTGGGAAGATCAACAATTCACATATCCATGTAGACCTCCTTTGACGGACACCTCTGCCTATCTTTTCTTTGATCAGCACCTCTTCCCACAAATCCCTTTTTATGCAACAAGGAAATTTGATCTATCAAGACCTTCACTTAAGCTCACTACATGTCCACTTTTGACATCCATGTTGATGTGTCCACACTCCACAATCGTGTTAAAGTGGGTCGACACCCTCTCAACACATCCTCACTCATGTCGGTGTGATCCGACACCCCCTCGACATGTCCTCACTTATGTTGATATGACCCGTTCACTGAGTCCCTGATACAAACCCACCGACATGCACCATCCACACTAGAAGATTGTCAATGAACCCTAATTGCTTTACAAACATCCAATTCCAAAAACAGAGGAGAACTGTCAACTCCACTCTAACTTTGTCGGGGTCATGTTGACTGTTCAAAAATTTCCTTCCCAACACATCAAAATGGAGAACTTCCAACCTTAGCTTTGGGTCCACTAAAGTCTTCCAAAAAACATTTTTGAACTTTCCAAACCACGTTTCTAACCACAAACAATAACAATCTAGACATCCAAATGCAGATTTTTACACCATTTGTTCTACCTGTGTTATGCTTGGAAGATAATTATGCGTTAATATATAGGATTTTTAACTAAAATTTGTCTTAAATTTAATAATCATTTATAAATATCAATCCAACCTTACAATTAGTAAGCCTTGATGCTCTTCTCCTCCTTTCCCATAAGTTGTTTCTTCTTCTTC
Organism: Saururus chinensis; assembly: GCA_035235625.1. NCBI lineage: Eukaryota > Viridiplantae > Streptophyta > Magnoliopsida > Piperales > Saururaceae > Saururus > Saururus chinensis. The sequence continues at coordinate 11,542,635 of CP141148.1, forward strand.
AACCCTCCAATCCTCTTCCACCAAATCTCAAATGAAAACAAGGATCTATAGTCTTGACCTAGGGTTTCTCAAGGAGTTCTATTTATACTAGTGGTGAGGCAGCAACCAAAAAGCGGTTGCTAACTAAATTTTGTACTAAAAATTCTAGTTGCAGACATTTTAGAAGAATTGGTTTTAGAAAGCTATCGATGGATCGACATGACTTCCTAACACATTGGCACCATGTTAACAGATCAATTCCACTCTATAAACTTCTGTTAAAATTATAAGAATATGTGGCATTCTCTAGCTGTCACAATCTCCTTCACCAAAGGGATATTTGGATGTCACTTTTGTAAGAGTTTAATATCGGTTTAATTAACCTAGCAGATCACTAGATTGCTCTTAAAACTAGTATTTTCAATAGGTAAGAATTAAGAATTCTAACCTCTTTACACATAATTTTTTTATTAAGCAGAAACGATTAAAACCTAATTATTCACTCAATCTCACTCTCGAATTATCAATCAATCAATCTATACATAGACACAACAATTTACGTAGAAAACCCCAACTAGGATAGAAAACCACAATAATTTTAAAGGAACCAAATCAATGTAATAGAAATTCATGTTTTACATGAACACAAGCAAGCCACTTACCTTGCTCATACTCTAACATAAGGTCCTTTTGTTTAAATTGTTGTTGTTGGCCTTCAAGTCTTCTCCAAACACTTAAAACTTTATCCTCATTACCTTGTTTTTTTCTGCTTCTAGTTTTCAACAATCTCCTCTTGTTTTCTTGACTTTGGCCTTGTGAAAATCTTCAATCTCCTATAAAAAAATATGCTGCAACTCCTCTTTGAATACTTTGTATATTAGCGCCTTCAGTTGTGGATTATCTTCTTCAATTCACTATAGATCTTCAATACAAAACTTAAGTAAATTTGACCTTAGAAAATAATAAGTAAAGGTGTAAACCCTCTTTTCTCCACTAGGTTTTCCACTCTTTAATTTCATGATTTCATAACCCTTATATAGCTCATTACGTCGGTTTAAGATTTGTACTTGTATAAAGAATAAAATGGAAATCAGAATGTCTTAATTTAGGTAAATTATTCTCGAAATATCGATTGCTTTAAACAGTGATCGATTGGTCACTGTTTCTAATGTGCATGATTCTTCAATCGATTGACCAATTACGAGAGCAATTGATCAATAACTCTTGGCTTCGTTCTGCATAGGGCTGAATCAACATGCGATCAATCATTTCTCCTTCATAATTTTGCAGCAATCAATCGTTTTGCCTGAATTTTTTTATTTTGACCCTTTTTAACCTAAATCCATTTGAAACCTCTAGAATCACTTCTTAATCTTTTCTAAGTGATCATTGTATGCAAATGTGATCTAAATAAGCTTCAAAACTCTTCACATTATCCAGTATTCTACCTTGATCAATAAAAATATGTTTGCTTCTAAATTTGACTTGACCATAACAACCTCAAATTAGATTCTAACTCATTACATACATACAGTTTCTTAACATCATTCTAACAAAAAAAATTACCCAATAAACAAGATGTAATATCCAAGAAGTTTTAGGTATTTTTCAAGATTTTTTCTTGATTATTTTCAATTTTGGGGGGATTTTTGAAATTGGGGTATACAGAGAAATTTTGGGTTGTATAGAAGGATCTACGGGGCCCACTGTAGGGCCAATCAGGTGGAAGACAAACCCCTCAATTTTGAGGAGTCTATGCCATGTAGGAGTCCTTTTCCTACTTAATTTCGTCCTTATCTAATTAGGCCTTAATTTTCCCCCTATATAAAAAGTGTTAAACCTAACCCTATCCCTAATTGTACTTTGAAAAAACCTAGAGGGCTTTGGGAGGAAGAAGGTGGTCGACAGCAAGGCTCTAGCAATGGTAGATAGACGGAAAATCAGCAACTAAGGTAAGATTGTCGTCTTAGTCCTTGACTCAAAATTAAATAATGTTAACTTATTGTATAATTGAATTTGTTGTTTAAACTTGATTAGTGGTAACAATTAATGATAGAGGTAATGGAAAAGGGGGCAGCCAAACTGCAGGTTGCCTCCACTAAATGGCCAATTTCATGGCCACCAATCAGATATGTTGTTCCAACTAAACCCTAGTCCCCATTAAATTAGAAATCGGTGATTGACGACAAGGGAGAAAGATGCAGTATTTTCTCTTTCCTCATCTCTTCTTCTCCCGCCAAATGGTCGTGGCCAGACTGTGCCCTTCACTCTGCGAAGGGAAGCCAAAAACTCCACGACAAATAGTTGGTTCTTGATGGCCCTTGCTCTCTGTTTTTCTACCCATCAAGTTGCAGAGAAACTATAGGAAGGTCTGGCAGGTCGCTACCCTCACTCTCTGTGATATAGTTGTATATAGAGAAATGATGCAGTGAACCATTGTATCATATGAGCTAGATACGCCACGTGCATCTTGGCCTTACGAATTTAATCTAAGACCCAAAAGAGGGAGCTCAAATCTACCAATCATATTCTAACTTAAATTTAATCATATTCTCACTTAAATTTTCTTCAAAAATTTCCACAATACCCCTCCTTTTCGCCTTACATCTCGATGCCCTAGTCATCTCAACCTCTCCTCCTAAGCCATATCAAAATATCAAGTCACTATGGGAATCCAAACAGAAATTATGGGAATCAAGTACAAAAGGAACCTTCCAACAATCCAAATGATCAAAGTGATCCAAAACCAAAAAGCCCTAATCTTTTAAGAGAATATTCAAACTCACCTCACCACGTCAGTTCGTTTTCCTCGTAGGTTGCCTTTCTAGAGCAGAGAGACTCCGTGAAATCGTAAGTAGCATCATGTAGGCGATGGCTAAAATAGTGGCAACCAGTAGGTGATGCGTAACGCCCCAACCCGTACCACCAAGCCCAGACTGGGGGTTAGTTCGGAAAACACAATTGGAGTTCCTAAAATTAGCGGAAAAATTTAAAACCAACTGACCAGGAGCTGCAGACTCTGAGTGCGAGAGTCATAACATTCATTTGTGCACTGCAGAGCTTTAATGTTCTGTTGTGCATAGATTAGAATAAACCTAATTTTATAACTAATTTGGATCGGGCCAACGTTATTTAATCTTTGGTTGCCTACGTACATATTAGATACCATCTCTGACATTATTTCAATACGATCGGATCCGAACGTAGTTCTGCCTAACGGCTACTACATTCATCAGATATCAGAAAATCATATACGATAAAATACGTATACTTTATATCTGAATAATTAATTCGGAATCAGACGGAAATCTTATAAATCCTCGGAGTTCAACGGAAGTCAATAAAACAGTGAAATACACATCTCACGTAGGTGAGCAAAACCTCACATTCCAATCTATCATAGAGTGGAGCAGAACACACAACAGAGCATGTTGGATTATATCAGATCCTATCAATTAATATAAGATTTCATCTGACCATACTGATCACATCAGCTCAGATCGGAGTATATCAGATCAGAATAGAGCATTTTAGTGTAATTCGGATCACCACAAAATATATCAAAGTAGATCGAATAGAAACACTTAAGCAACTATCATACCATAACAAAGTATATATCTTAATTAGTATATTACTAATTAAGATATGCATGCATATAACTTATATTAAATTAGAAGATCAGAAAAGCGTACTCCCCTACAGTTTCGGAAGTGAGAACGCTCGAAGTTGCTCGTTTCCTCAGAGCGTCTTTCCTTTTAGGTCCAAGGATTGTGGGCAGAACGTCCTCTAATTCCGGAATATTTTCTCTTTCCGTGCCTGTAAGCTACGGACAGAACCTTCCCTTGTCCGGAGACACTTTTCTTCCTTCCTGCGCCCATAGGCGACGGGTAGAACCTTCCCTAGCCCCGGAATATTTTCCCTTCCCGCACCTGTAGGTGGCGGGCAGAACCTCCCCTTGCCTGGGGATATTTCCCTTATATGGCATTGCTAACTCAATGAATGGACACTTACATTGCGTTGATCACCCTCGAATTAGCTAGGAATGCCTCTTGAACGACTCGAATCCGACTTAAAATGAGTAAGAAATGAATAACATAAGATGAGAAAATATGGGAGAATCTTCCCTTACCCGGAAATACTTTACCCTTTTCGCGCCCGTAGGTGGTGGATAGAATCTCCCCTTGCTTGGAGACACTACCCTTTCTGCTCCTGTAAGCGGTGGACAAAACCTCCCCTTGGCCCGGGACGTTTCCCCTATATAGGGTTGCTAACTCAAAGAATTGATGTTTCCATTGCGTAGAACACCTTCGATTTAGCTAAGAATACATTTTGAACGGAAGAAAACGGATGCATAATGACTTCAGAAACTCCCTCGGAAGAATAAACGGAATGACTATTTATAGTGAAATGGCATGCGAGTGAACGGTGGAATGGGAAAAATGCGCGCTTGCACTCACGCCACGTGGTGCAACTTAATTGGGCTGCCAACTGAGGTGGCGCATATAATGCACGCGTCACATGCATGTTAATGCGCAGTGCGCGCAGTCACGCCGCACGTCTAACGCGCGATGTGCGTGTCTGCCTCGCGTCCCGTGCACATTGCGTTGGACCCGCATCGCGCAACAGCCGCGATCGTGCACCGGTTTCGCGGTGCGGCAGCTTGATGGTGCGGTGGCTCAGCTCAGCCTGCTGACATCATCTATTCCGTCTTTTCTTGAATATTTTATTATTATTTTATTCAAATACAATTCCAACTTCAAAATGCGATAACTTTTTATCCCGAAGTCAGAATTGCACGATCATGGTACCGATGGACTCTTATCAACGAGCCCTTCAAAACTAGACCCACATGGGTAGGATATCTCGCACTTTTAAAGTGGGTCCCGCCCATGTGGCATGTTTCCCGAGGTCGTAACTTTTGTTCCTGACCTCCGTTTTGAATGTTCTTGGATGCGTTGTGTTCGTTACTTCAAGCTCTACCCGGATACAGGGATTTTACCTAATAAAGTCCTGTAACACTGATCTCAAATTACCAAATTACCCTTAAACCCCCCGGGTTAAGCATATCCAGAAAATGGGTCGTTACACGATGGCAGAAGTGGGAGGGGCGATGGATGGTCTAGTCATCTAGGAGGGAGGTTCAGTGTGGGAGGAGAGGTTGAGATGAGTAGGGCATCGAGATGGGAGGCTAGGAATTTTTGAAAAAAATTTAAGTTAGAATATGATTGTCAGATTTGAGCGCCCTACTTATGGTCTTTGGATTGAATTTGAATGGCCAAGATGCACATGGCTTATCCGGCTGATATGATACAATGGCTCTGTAACGTCCGGGAATTTTCTAAATTCCTGAAGTCATACAACGGGAAATTAAGGTGTAGAACCCCTTGACTTCCCGTGGGAATAACTTGATCATCAGTTGGAAGTGGTGGCTAAAGTATATATGGATGGAAAATAGACAGAAAGAACTTCAAAATGCCACCAAGAACGCACGAATCAGAGTCTGGATGAGGGAGATACGACCGTCTGAAGTTGAACATATCATGTAGGACCCGTTTACCCAAATTAAACGTGCGAATTATCCGTTTAAGTCACTATACGGGCCCGATCAATTACTATTCTGAAATTGGGTTTTCGATGCCTAATTTCTCATGGGATTAGGAGCCCTAATCTCATATCTATAAAAGGCGAATTAGGGTTAATAGAAGAGGAGTTTTTGGACAGTGAAGGAGATGAAGGAATTTTCCGGCGAGACTCCGATGAAGCGTTGGTGACAGTGGATCGACGACAACTCAGCCTTCGAGGTAGGATTTTGAATCCAGATTAGTGATATTTTATTATTAAAATATAAACCATTTTGTTAATGATGTGAATAGTGATTTCTGCAATCATTGTTCACTTTGTACTGTTTTTGTTTTTTGATTGCTGCCGGCCAGTCATCGGCCGACCGCTGGTGGCTGGACCCACGTCTGGAGGGGCGTTCTGGTCCTAGCCTTGGCAGCTGCGTCCGGGGATGCTTGGCGGTGGCGGCTTCTGCCGCTGCCGCACAGTAAAAAAAAAGGGAAAGGGACAGAGATTCCGGCTCTCGGCAGGGTGGAAACGGCTGGGGACAGGCGGCGAGTCTGGGTCTCCGGAATCGTCAGATCCCGGTGATCCGGTCGGTTTGGGGACGTTTTCCGGCCGTGGCAGCTGGCCGCCGTGCCAAACAGTTTGGTTTAAAAAAAAAAAGATAGCGACCTTGGCCCTTGCCGGCCACCGAGCGGCGAAGGGGGCTAGGCCCATTGTGATCGCTGCCTGGCAGCGATCCCGTGAACCCTAGCCCGCCGCCCGGTCGTGGCGGCAAGCGGCAGTGCCGCCAGAGGCAAATACGCCTCTGGCCAGACGTGGGGAAGACGACCCGCGTTGCGGGTCGTCGACCCAAACCGACCCAGTCCGGGTCAGTTTTTAAAAAAAAAAGAGAAAGAAAAGGGGGATCGAACCGGGTTCGGTTCATGGGAGTAAAAGTGTCAAAAATATTCTAGAAAAATACTTAAGGACCCCAAGAGGTGTTGGAGTATTATGACAAAGTTTCATGCCCGGGAAAAATCTCAGGGACTATGAAATGACCTTTTTACCCCTATTAGTTAATTATCGTATAATATTCACTTACCCGACTTTGGGGCTCCGGTTCAGGGGCCTATGAGTTGATCTATAAATTGGGAAAATTCTCAGTGAGAGTTTAAAGAGTAACTTAATTATATTCCAAGCAATAAATGAGGAAAAATCCCAGTGAGTAGATAATTGACCCTTTTGCCCTTAGGGTTTATAGTAAACCATTAAGCAAACCTGGGTCGGTTCAAGGGGTTCATGACCTCGTCACATGCCAGAAAAATTAAACAGAGTCCATGAAGTCAAGTAGTACCCTTGACCCTAATTTTGGACCCATTGGATGTCATTAAGGCCTCAAACCAAATGATAGAAATACCCCTTAGGGTGGACCCACCCACATTCGTGTGAATGGAAGCGTGAGTTGGTATGAGAGTGGAGCCTTGTGAGAGGTCAATGACTTAAATCAATAGAGGGGCAGTAAAATGACTAGAATGACCCAAGGGAGGGTATCATACCTTAGGTGGTAAAATTACCCTAATGCCCTTAGGGGCAATATGTTATATTTCTGATAAAACAGATGACCTAGTGAATCAAGAGTTAAGGTACCCTATAAATGACTTCAAAAGGAAGGGGTGTGACCGGTAGGTGACATGAAGACCTTGACAGGTCATAGTGTCATGGGAAACTAATGAAAAACCCTAATTCTCAGGGTTTAGGGCAGTGTATTGCACGTGTCTGTAACACAACACAGAAATCCACTAGGGCATTATATACGTCACTCGTGGAATATGTTAATTTATATATCGGGCTTGAATTCTCTAAGCCCTGGCCCTGCAAATGAATGCAATGGGCCCCCGTTTATTATTTATACATTTGTATGATTACATGATTATTTATGTTGATGCATGCTTTTGATATTAATGCATTGATTTATATCAGTAACTTAAGATTAATGAAGATTAATCAAGAGACATGGGTTGCTGTTGGTTTGAGGGGAGAATATCTAATCAAGATAATGACTAAAATACCCTCTTTAGGGTTGGGACCAGTTCATTGAGTGAACGGGGGCCTGACATAGATTTTGACCTTGGTTAATGAACCGAGGGTGATTTTAGGATGTTCTTTGAGTCACAGCTCAGTGGATGAGCTATTTAGTGGGCTGATTCACAAGGTGAAGAGGACCCACATGGTTGAGTGGTTACTTAACTGGATGAAAATAATCTAGTCTAAGTTTCAGATGTTTTGGGGAGTCAATGGTCATAAGGACCTGAGGCTTCTATTAATACATTAGTAATGTCTTATAAGACATTTTTTCCCAACGTTGGGAAGGTTGAGATTGCAATATGCTTTTTCATCGCCACGACGGTTTGGGTATTGACTAGAGGGTCTTTACCGCGGGTCTCCCGCAGGTCTTCCCAGGACTATTTAGTACGTAGGAAAAGCGGAGCTGTATGAGCATCATGGAAGGCTTGTGCTTCTCACCAATCTGTGTCCATGAGCACAGTTGGGATCCTCTTCTCCAGATTCGTGGCAGGCTATTGAGAGCCCTGGGGATTTGGGCCAAGCTGTTGTTAAGTAGTCTACTCCAAGGATGGAGTCCTTTGTTTGGAGATTTCTTGAGGGGCGAGTTATCTCTGAGTTACAGATTTGGTAGTATTAATTGTCGAACAAGAGTTGTGAGATAATTAATAACATTGTTTGATATTGCTTGTTAATTAGACAAGTGGAACGGTTAAAGGACTTACTAAAATGTAGGTTGAAAATATTAAAGCATTGCATGTGTGATGCTATGTTTTTTAGAATAGAGTAGTTTCTAGGCAGAACTACGTCTAGATCTGATCTTGTTAGAAACATTAGAGATGTTGTCTGATGAGTACATAAGCAACTAACATCGGGTGATGTTGGCCTGATCTGAAAAATATTAATAAAACCTTTTGTCCTTTGGAAGCTCTTCTCCTGTAGGCGGAGATGCTCCATTGTGGTTGTGGTTGTTGTTTGGTTTGCTTTGTTGCAGATCCTCCAGGCGACCACAAGTGAGACCAAGGCAGGCGTGCACAAGAGGTTTCTGCGTTTTTGTAACTCCGGTACATAAGTGTACCTTAAGCGTGAGAGAATCAACTTATTATTTATTTTCAGACTGACGATGGACTTGTACTTAGATGGATGAGCTGGTCTTTATGAAATTTTTAGATATTAAATAATATTATATGATTTGATATTCATATTTGTGAACCCTAGTTATCATGACCTAGATATTTAATCGAAGAGTTTGTTTTGTATTTAAGAAAGAAAAAAAAATTCTCGCTACTTACCGTTTATGCTATTTAAAAATATTTTTAAAAATCGGTATATCATTTCTCTCTCTATATATGTACATATATATCTTTTTTTCCTCTTATATAGCTTTAAATATTTTTATAAAATATATATTTTCTAAAAGATACCCCCTCCCATTCATATTAATTGTGTATTTGAAAAAATATATATCTCAGATTTTGTCTTATTCTTTTCATAGTAATTAACGAAGAACTTAAAATTTTAGTAGATAAGCTAAAAAAGTAAATAAAATCTCTTATATATTATATTTTTTAAATATAAATAATTAATATAGGGCAGAAGGAAGAAAGTACTTCCTATGCTCCCTATTGAGAGTGAATTTAGCATAAGCAATCTATGAGAATTGGTGATATTTAAAATTTTTTATGCTTTTTATTGATAATAAATTTAGCATAAGCAACATATGAGAGTTGATGATTCGTAAAATTAATAATATACATATTAGCATCATATTAATCTTGACACTATTGTGCACTAACATATACGCTTTCAATTATTTGGATGGACAGTCCTCATGTAAGTGCCAAGAATGGACATAAAAAATATTTTGCAAAGGGTATACAGCTCAAATATTTGGCTAATTTTTTATCCTTAAATATGCATAGTCATGATATGCCCTAGTCTATGAAAAATTATCCAGTCAAACTATTTTCAGGACATATGGTAGATATGTCTTTTGAATAAGTAACACATTTGATGAATTTATACATGTTTAAAATTAAGATGGGGCAGAAATTTTGGATTACATGTTTGAAGGTGAATAGACGTAACTATAGACATGCCATATTTTCTCCTCGTCTACTTAGGGTCTGTTTGGATTGGTGGAAAGTAGGGGAAAAGAAATGAATCTTCTTAAAATCTCCCAGTTTCTATTATTTGGTGCAATGGGGAAAGAGAAACTAGAGTGAAAAGTGAGAGAAAATGGATAAAAATTTGGCCTAAAAAATTTTCACCCATCAACCCGTAGATTTTGGGAGAAAATCATTGTACTAAACACTTATGCCTGCTACTACCACCACCACTGCCATCATCGCTGCCACCGTTACTATTACTGTCGCTACTACCACCGCCGCTATTACCACCACCGATGTCACTACCACCACAACCATCACTGCCGCCGCCACCACCACCACTATCATATCTACCACCACCACCATCACTGCCGCCACCGCCGCTGCCACCACCACTACTGCTGCCACCACCACCGCCGCTACCACCGCCACTACCGTTGTCACCACCACCGCCACCACCGTCGTTGCCACCACCGCCGCTGCCGCCGCTACTATCACCACTGCCACCACTGCCGCCACTACCACCATCGCCGCTACTACCACCATTGACACCACCGTCGCTGCCACCATCACTACCGTTGCCACTACCATCTCTACCACTGCCGCCACCACCACCATCACTATCGCCGCCACCACCACCGCCGCCGCCACCATTGCCGCCGCCATCATCACTGCAACTGCCACCGCCACAACTATTACCACTGTCACCACTACTACACCGTCACTACCACCGCTATCGTCGCTACCACCATTGTCACTGTCAATTTTCTCTAACATCATTTGTGTAATTAAACAGTAAAAAATATTTAGGAATCTCCTAATTTCTCTTTGACCTAGATTCACTTTATCTTTCTCATTTCCTTTCTCCTGATTTCTACCAATCCAAACATGTCCTTTCCTTTTCTCCCAATTTCTACCAATCCAAACATGTCCTTTCCCTTTCTCCCAATTTCTACCAATCCAAACATGTCCTTGTCGACTAATCTGATCAGGCCACAAGGCAAGTCGCAAGTGGGCCAAGGCTGAGTAGGTCCCATCTCTACGGGCCCCCAACAGAAGCAAACGCTTTCTAATTCAAGCGAACTGCTTTGTACTTGCTCAGTCGGTTCATGCTTTTCGCGCCCTCTTTCCCATTCGCCTTCTCTCCGCCTCCCTTCCCCAGAACAAGATTTCTCCGTCCCCAAACTTGGCTTCCGATTTCCGAATTCCTCCTCGCCGACCGGAGATTTTTACCTGCATTCCTCAGTCCATGGCCTCGCCGGAGCCGGCTGCCGGGCCGGACGCCGGCGGGCCGGTTACCTCGGCTGCGGAGAGCTTCATCCCGAGAAGGTGTAGCGATTTTTTTTTATTCGTGAACTGGGTGTTTTAGGTGGCTCATCGGGAGAAAGTTTTGATATTTTTCGTGTGTTTGATGTTTTTTCGCTTGTTGCTTGGCATCAGAAGGGGAGGAAGTTGTGATCTTTTTGCATGTAGGAAGTGCGGTTTCCTGTTTTGTGGGTGTTTTTGCTTTTGCGGAATTTGATGTTTTGCATTGCGTAATATCTGTTCTTGGAATTGTGCTTTTAGTTTCATTGGTTTTGTTTTAACTGAGAGAAGTTTTGATATATGGCTCTACTTGCAATGCTGGAGGTGCTATCTCGGTATTGGATATATATATAGTTCTTTTCTACAAAATTTATTTTCTGTGAGAGAGAGAGATAGCTTAATTCTTTAAGTTCGTCCGTTTTGCTTTGTCTATTGAATGGATTGAATTATGTAATTTGTAATTTGTAATCTGTTAGGTTTAAAATGCAGATACCAAGTGGAGATATTCAAAGTGGCCTTGCAGAGAAATACGATTGCTGTGCTAAAGACTGGTTCTGGGAAGACCATGATTGCTATTATGCTTATGAAAGAGATTGGACAAGAGCTTCGGAGTAAGGGCGATGAGCGTTTGATTATATTCCTGGCCCCTACGGTTCATCTCGTCAATCAGGTGAAGTTGGGTGTTAACAAAGTCCGACCTTTTTCTACTCTTGTGTATCTTTCGACTTTGAACTGACTTATTGATTTATTTCTTCTTCTGCATCCAGCAATATCAAGTAATTAAGGCTCATACGAACTTCATGGCAGAGGAGTACTATGGAGCAAAGGGGGTGGATGACTGGAATGCAACATGCTGGCAGAAAGAAATTATTTCACATGAAGTAAGAGCTTCTTTTTCTTTCTTTTTTTAAACTTGTGGTAGTCAGAGTGTCAAGTCTGGTTTTGAATTCATGAATTTATAAACATGAGATATATAGATGCCACGTAGCATGTCAGTATTATTTTTTAACTTCTATGAATATTTTATGAAAATGTGTTAGATGTGTCCAAATGAAATTAAAGATTTGCATGGGTGATGTTAGGGAGTGGGGCGGCTTCTCCCACATATTGTGTTCATAATTTGTTATCAGTATTGTGATTGATGGGTTTAGTTTAAGGATGGTACACTGAAAATGTTTCTTCCCTTCCTATATTTGTTTAAGGAAAATATCAGTGTCTGTCCCTAACCTGGTTATGTTGTTAGTTCTTCTGAATACATCACAAGGTTGAGCATATGAAGATTACAGTTGTAGATCCATAGAGATTTTAAACCTATCTAGCTGTAGTCCTCTGCCAAAACTTTTCTTCTAGTTGTGATTTATATTTTATTGTGATATAATAGAAGCAAAACAGTGAGGTGATTGCCAATAGCTTATAATTTATGCCTGACAGAATGTAAAACTCTTTCTGTGTGCTTTTCATTGTTGCAAATATGTTGTGGACTTTCAAGTGAATGATGAAGTGTTATTTTTAAATTTATTTACAGGTGATGGTCATGACACCTCAGATTTTGTTAGATGCTCTTAGGAATGCTTTCATTTCTATCAATATGGTACGGTTACTGATATTTGATGAATGTCACCGTGCTAGTGGAAACCATCCCTATGCAAGAATCATGATGGTTTGTATCATTTGATGAATCATTGGCGAATATTTGTAGCAACTACTTGTATGCTTATTTATTACATATTGAAGTGTTGACTTTGGGCATTTTGATAGGAATTCTACCACAAGTCTGTACGGAAGCCTAATGTATTTGGGATGACTGCTTCTCCAGTTGTTCGGAAAGGCAAGTTTCTAGATTAATTTAAATAGTCAACCTGCTCTAGGTTACTTCCAATTGTTCATTTTCTTTCCTGTATGGTATGTGTTTGATTCTTGGTGGGCTGAATTTAATGATGGTTACTTCTAAGTCCTTTTAATTAGGCAATTACCTGGTCCATTTTAAGATGCTAGTATGAAAATGTTTGCTTGAATGGTTTCTTTTATAGCTTATTCACTGCTGGTTAATGTTGCAAAGTCTTTATGGAACTTGTATTCTTCATGAATAGTGGTTTTTCTTTCTTTTTTGCTCTGTACCTTCCCCTTTCAAAATGGAAAGTGTCTTCCTCTGACCATGAATCCATGTTTGATAATCTCATTTGTTGCCTTTCTTTCTTTCTTGCAACCAGATCATGCACAGACGTGCCTAGAGTCTAGAGCAGCATATGTTTCTGTATTGGGAATAACGTTTTAGTCATTCCCTAGAATTTTCTGTCTAATATCCTCTTGCCATTTCTTTCTGCTGTAACAATTTCTAGTTCATTTCATGTATGGTATATTTACCTAAGATATGTCTATTGTATGAGTTACCCATTACTTGGTTCATGCTAAGTTCATAAAGTTTGTTATGCTGAATAATTATATGATATGAAAATCTTAGTCAGGTAGCAAAATCTCCCAACAATTTGTGGTCATCGACATGGATCTTTTGTTTCTATTTTAGCATATTTTCTGCCAAACTTTATATGAGATAGCATAGCCATATTTTTTCTTATTAACTCCATAAGTTCTTTTCATCATTTACTTGCATCCCATCCAACCTTCTTACTTGGCATCCATTGGTATTCTTTGTAATGCCCATACCAACACAAATTATGCTCTCCACACTTCTCACTTGAAGGTGCTACCCCTAAGTTATCATGGAATACTCATTTGTAGTCCTATCTCTCCTAGTTATCCCACACATTTAACTTAACATCCTCATTTTGCCTACATTCAATTCATATGTATGACTTTTCTTTGGGGCTCACATTCTACTCCACAGAATATTGCACTCTTAATAATTGTCAAATAGAATTTTCCTTTAAGCCCATTTGGAACGCTCCTATCACACAATACTCTTGATGTTGCTCTCCATTTTACCTACTAACATTTATCCTATGTACACATCACTATCAATATCGCCCTCTTTGTGGATAATGGTGCCTAAATAGTGGAATTGCTCGCATTTTGGCACTTATTGCCCATCTATTTCAACTAAGGTTCCACCTATAATTCTACCTCCTTTAAAACTAAATTTCATATATTCTGTCTTAGTCCTACTTTAAAACCTGTTAATTTTTAGAGCTTCCCTCCACATTTCTAGTGTTGTCAACTAAAACTACATCATCCACAAAAAATGCACGAAGATACCCTATCTTGGATGTGTAGTGAGCTCATTCGTAAGTAATGCAAAAAGATTAGGACTTAAGGCTGGCCCTTGATGTAGATCTAGTGTGATTGGGAACTCCTTGGTTTCCCCCCAAGTGTCTTTAAACTAGTCACTACCCCATCATATGTATCTTTTATAATATATGTTGATAAATATCTTTTATAATATCTATGTATGATAATTCTATGATATGATATGCAAAATTGTTTAGATTTTTTGTTTCCATACTAGGTGTATTGTCAGCCACAGATTGTGAGGATCAGATATCTGCACTGGAAAGCATTTTGGATTCCAGGGTAAGGAGCACTTATCTTTCTGCTTGCATTCATACATCTAGTTGCTTCTTCTGTAGTTATTTTTAAGTTTTTTGTGCATATCCTTTAATATTCCTCTTCTTTCCTTGTCAGTTAATGTTTTTGGTATACATGCTTGCAGATTTTTACAGTGGAGAATCAAACAGAACTAGAATCATGTGTTCCCTCAGCTCAAGCAGTTAATCGATACTATGATCCTATGACGATTCCTCACACTGATTTAAAGGCTAAATTGCAATCTTTGTGGAACAAGGTTCAGTGATTATTTTTTTTGTGTTTTCTTTTTAATTATAAACTCTTTTTCTTTTGTTCTTTACAGCTTGACATGGTTCCTTTATATGGGCAGTGTGATGCTTCAGTGGCTTATCTTCAAGAGTCACTGGCAAGTCCATACAAAGATACAGGGGATAAGACTGAGGCAATGATAAAGGATCTATCTAGGTTTCATATGAAAATTCTCTATTGCATGGATGATCTTGGCCTTATATGTGCTCGTGAGGTATTATTTTATTCTTTCAGAGTTGTCTGCTATTTCATTAGATTGTCAAAATTAGGTATTTCCTCTTATATTAGATATAAAATAGTGTTAACTGTTATAGATTGTGTCAGTTTCTTGATAAAGTGTATTTTAGGATTATATGGATATTTACTAATAAAACGAAGAAGTTGAATATTAGAGCAGGAGGGGGAGGAAAAGAAGAAAATAAAATTAGATTTTAGGAACATGGGAGGAGAAAAGACAGGGAAGTGTGCTGATTAAAATTTCTGAAGGCCTTGGTTTCTTACAGATGTTTGTTTGCTAACCTATGTCTTTATAGGGGAGATTTGAACATGGAATGTCATTTCGCCCAAATATGTATCACTGATATTTAAATGTTAGAGATGATGCTGGCCCCTCCAGCATGTTCCAAGGTACCTTCATTCGTTTCTTCCGCCTTACCAGACCTAAATGGATGAATGGCGTAATAAGGGCCTATGTTATAACTACAACAAGAAATTAGCCTGGGCCATCACTGCAAAACATGCTATGTACTAGTCCAGGAAGAACCTGTTGTACCCTTCGGATGACAAGGTAAATAGGGTGTAGAAAGTTGGATGAAAGGGGAGAATAATAGAGTGAAAGGGGAAAATAATCAGATGAAGAGTGGAAGAGACAGAGAAATTCGAGCTATTCTCTTGCAAAATACTGTTTATGTACTATAGCAATGGGGCGAAAGCCCAATTTATGGTGTTAGGTTTAAGTCCTTTCCTCATTATGATTTCTGAATTCTACTAAAAATAGAAAAGTAAACTAAGCCTAATAAAAATCTAATTAAACTTGGAAACAATAAGACTAGAGATCATAAATCCTAATTAAACTAGAATTAATCAAAGCAAGGAAAGTCCTAAATGTGTGGATTTCTTCAAACTTCAATGGAGGCAATGTTGATGGAAAGGCCGTAGCATCCCACCATGCTCCACTTATGCCTTGCCTTCAAGGTAATCAATTTGGAAATTTAGCATATAATTTATCCTCTGCTACCCATGTAGCATCCTCATGTGGCTGGTGTAACCATGAAATCAAAATCACGCGGACAACACGTCTCCCATGTTGACCACATCGCCGTTAGAGTATAGCATGGAGGAAAAGTAGGAAAAACGACCAAGGGTTTGCCCATATACTTCCGGAGCTGTGAAATGTGAAAGACCAGATGGATCTAGGACTTCTCAAATGATATGCAACATCACCAATCTGCTCGATCATAGTGTAAGGGTCGTGGAAGCAATGAGACAGCATTGCACTACCCGGCTGATAAGATCCGGTGGTTTGGCTGTTTATGAAGATTAATCAAGTCTCCAACATGAAACTCCAAAACTTGTTGGCAGTGGTCATAAACTTGTTTCCTAAGATTGTGGTCTGCCACCGAATCCACACAAAGCTGGCATAGGATTTCATCTCAAATCTGCAATCCTTTGTCCACCTCACTACCAGGAGACTGCAAAGGAAAATACCACAACACAAAGGGAAGAGGCTGGCCATAGACAACCGGGAATGGTGTAAAACCAGCGGTAGTGTGATAAACAGTATTGTAAGACCATTCTGCCTAGTGCAAGAAAGATACCGCTCCAAACACAAAAACCTGTTGACAACCTATGATGTAGATGATTGATCTACATGGGATAATTAGAGTGAAAGTTGGATGAATGGGGAGAATGATGAGATGAAGAGTAGGAGAGACAAAGAGAAACTTGAGCTCTACTCTTGAAAAATACTGTTAATGTACTGTAGCAATAGAGCAGAAGCCTAATTTATAGAGTGAGGTTTATGGCCTTTCCTCTTCACAATATACAAATTCTACTAACAATAATTATAGCCAAACGAGGAAAGTAAAGTAACCCTTATTAAAATCTAATCAAACTAAGAAACAATAAGACTTGGAATCATAAATCATATTCAAACTAGAATTAATCAAAACAAGGAAAATCCTAAATAAGTAAATTTCTTCGAAATTCAATGGAAGCAATGTTGATGGAAGAGCCATCATAGAAACCTTAGAGGACACCTTCTCTGATCCAGTGACATGCACCATTTTTGGGTGCCTCTACCAGTTGCATTATGGGGGTTCAACACCTCATTATAAGCCAGCCAGTCAGTCATTGTTCTTCTTGACAGCAGTGGTAACCATAATTTTATTATTGACAATGTGGCTCATCGACTTGTCTGTCGCATCACAGATTCTGAGTCCTTTAACGTCCTTGTTGGGTATGATAATCAACTCTGGAGCTCTGGCATGTGTTTACAGGCAGAACTGCACATCCAGGGTCATATTTTTCACATGGACATGTTATTCCTTCCCACTAAAGGTGCTTATGTCGTGCTTGTGATGCAGTAGTTACAAGACT
Organism: Saururus chinensis; assembly: GCA_035235625.1. Classification (NCBI taxonomy): domain Eukaryota; kingdom Viridiplantae; phylum Streptophyta; class Magnoliopsida; order Piperales; family Saururaceae; genus Saururus; species Saururus chinensis. The sequence continues at coordinate 11,560,061 of CP141148.1, forward strand.
TGGGCGATTTCACTTGGAATTTCTGCTGGATGTTAATATACTTGCGCCCTACAGTCCACCCAGTCCACGGCGGCTCTCTTCTGCCACCAATGCAGGGCCTTTTTATGCACTTTCTGCACAATACTGACATGGGTCAACCCCCTTATCAGCCTATTTAGTGGCTGCAATAGATGATTCAAGACTTTTTGCAGAGCGGACCAGCCTCCCTCCTGAACAATGGCTTGATCACAGGATTTTATGGTGACCGATCCAGCTAAAATCAAGGCTGTGGTGTAGTGGCCTGTCCCAACAACCACCAATGCACTGCATGGGTTTCTTGGCTTGTCTGGGTATTCAGTTCAAAACCCTTAATATCAATTTTATAAGAAATTTATTTTTTAAAGAATTTTATGAGGCTTAAAACCTATGGAAGCAGAACATTCATTTTTAAGAAAAAGATAGAGTTCACAGGAGAAAAAAATTTAATACTGATAGTATAATCCAAAAAAATGTTAACAGCCGTCCCTTCAGGAATTGTGTCTTGCACGGCTGGCATAACGAGCTAGGCTTTGGCATATCTTTGGATTCAGGCTTGGGTAATCAACCAGCCTAATTTAATTGCAACATTTCCATTAAGGTCTACCCTCTGAGTGTCCAAAGCCATCAAAAGCAGGTGCAGGGCGCACCCAATGTAGGGAATATTTCAAGTAGGACCAATCAACTTGCTTGCAACAAGTGAAATGAGTAAGTTAAGGGATAAATTTCTTGGGGGACAAGTCGAAATTAAATTCTCCTTAATTGGGAAAAAATTACAATAAAAATGCTATATGCATTATCTAACCTATGACAATGTGCTCTATATAAATATTAGTGGTTGTTCTGTTTCATTTGTATGCATTGTGTAGATGTTTAGTTATTACTGGTCTTCCCTTCTTTGTTTGTTCTTTGCTGCTAATAAATATGGTAACTGAATGGATATTAAATATGCAGGCTGTTCGGATCTGCATGGAAACATGTCACGTTCTAGATGATACAGATGACTGCGAGTTCTCAAGAGCAACTATCATGCAGTGCACAACTTTTCTTCAGGAAGCACTAAAGTTAATAGAAGAGCTTCTGCCTCATGGTATGTTATAAGGGTATCTAAATTTGTAATATTTATGTATTTGTTGTAGCTTTTGGTCAGCAGTGGGAGACTGCATTGTTGAAAGTGTTTTATATTTCTTGGAAGACTGTTTTAAAAGGATTGGGCAAGCCTTTGTTGTCATCCATTTCCACAACGCCAAGTTTAAGCCTCGTGCTTCATGTTCATAATCTTTCTAGCATGTCAAATGTTGAGCGTATACGACATTGGCCTGGTAATTATGGTTATATGCCTTTCCTCCTCTCTTGATGTGATAGTTTATTTTAGAAATATGTCTGAATGGACCATGGATAAGCTAGGTCTTTGGAAACTTTAAAGGAAGCCCATTTAGGTAGTTTTATTTCAACTAGATTTGGAGGGGCAGATAGTGATGTTATTGTCTATGTCAGTATAATTGCATCAGTTAAATGGAGATATTTCTTGTGTGTGTATGGAGGAGAGGGGAGTGAAAGGAAGAGGGAAGGTTTTGCGTTGTTGTTGGTGAATTCTATTTAGTTGAAGACAGAATTTGGATTGTGTTGAGTCTAGCTTTTCTTATATGAATTACTTTTTTGGGAGCTAAGAAGAGCCATTTATATAAGACAGTTATACTGAAATAGTAGTATGGAGAGAGGCAAATAATGTTACTGAAGGATCAAATTTGAGATGAGTCATGATTGCACTAGAGCAAACATAATAAGAGGTTTTCTAGATGATAGACTGAGAGAAATATGTTAGAGATGGGTATGGATATGTGCAAGGAATATTGATGGTACCTATAAGGAGATACAGGTCCATGGTTATGAATGGCAAGGCTGAAGGCATAGACTCAAATAATAAGAACTAATTTGTTGTTGAACCTTTATAGTGTGGAAAAGGCCCATCTCACTAGGAATGGCTTAGTAAAATCTGGATTGTTGACAATAAGTGGTAATGCAGAAGTGTATTTGATGACTGAAGATGTGGAACAAAAATATCAATGAGAAATTGATGCTAGCACAATATGCTTCTATATGCCATGTGTGTTTGGATTCTTTTTCAGATGCCTTAATTTTGACTTTGTAAATATTATTATGTATTGAGATTTGACCTGACAGCTTTTTTCGGTTAATGAAGATCCTTACGAGGTGGTGTATGACCATTTAGAGGCAATACGACTCGGCTATATCTCTCCTAAGATTTATGAGCTGATGAGAATTTTCCAGTCATTTAGGTTAGGAGGTTTTTAACACCCTTTCTATTATAATCCTTCTATAATGATTGTCTTATAAGATTAGTAATTTTCTGACTGCAGAGATTCTAAGCAAGTTTTATGTCTGATCTTTGTGGAAAGAATTATTACTGCAAGAGTGATTGAACGATTTATGGGCAAGCTCAGTTGTCTATCCCAATTCACATTTTCCTTTTTGACCGGAGGAAATACTTCAAAAGATGCATTATCTCCAAATGCGCAGAAGAAAGTTTTAGACCTGTTCCGCTGTGGGAAGGTATTCTTTCCTGAAATTCCATGAATAAACAAAATATTTCTTATTTGTTCACAAGAGACTACATATATGAACTACACTTTTGCAGGTGAATCTAATGTTTACTACTGATGTTGCTGAGGAGGGAATGGATGTGCAGAATTGCTCCTTTGTAATACGTTTTGACTTGCCAAAGACAGTTCGTAGTTATATTCAATCACGCGGGCGGGCACGCCAAAATGGTTCTCTGTATTTTCTTATGTTTGAAAGGTATTGGAAGTCTTCGTCCTTTCTATAGCAGGCATAAAGTTTCCTTTGCTCTTTATGATGTCCTTCGCTGTTTATGATTTCCATTTCTGGTCATTACTACTGAGTTGTCCAGAGCCATGCCAATTTAAGGAAATATCATATAGGAAGGCTTGATTCAGTGAATCATATGGTCATGTGTTGGAGTACCTCCTTACAAGTCCTGTGTAGAACTGAATTATAAAAATGAAAAGGAATTGGCTAAAATTCCTGCATACTAATTTGCAAAAATTCTTAATGTTTCTGAAATTTTATCTTGTTAATGTGAGTGACGCAAGAGTAATGTTGACAGAAAAATTATGCATATTATTAGTGCTTATAGTTCAAGAGGTATCTCATCTTCATTTCTAACATGGAAAGAAAATTGCAGGGGAAATGTGAAGCAAAAGGAGCTGCTTTTTGATATTTTTAGAAGTGAACGTTCAATGACTGATGCTGCCATAAATCGAGACTTGAGTTCCTGTGTACCTCAAGTTTGTCACTTAAACGACTCAAACATATATATGGTTGAGTCTACAAAAGCGACTGTTACTCCAGATTCTAGCATTAGCCTTCTCTATAGTTATTGTGAAAAACTTCCCGGAGACAAGTATGGTGTTCCTCTCATATCATGCCATATGTAGTTGGTTTTTGCTAATTATTTGTGTATGCTTTATATTTGTCTATTTATATGTGTATTATTTTTTTGCACAGGTATTTTACTCCTAGGCCGATATTTGAGTTTCCTTTCTCCCAAGGAACATCTTATGTGTGTGCATTAATTTTGCCGCCTAGTGCACCCTTTCAAAAGATGGTTGGTCCTATCTGCAAAAGCATTCACTCATCAAAGCAACTCGTATGCTTAGAGGCATGTAAGAAACTGCATCAATTGGGCGCACTTGATGATCATCTTCTCCCTTATGTTGAAAAGAGCTCAGAGGTTGACTTGATTGAGAAAGCTGAATCCAGTGCAGGTGCAGGTATGAATACATCCTTTAGGATCTTATGGTATTTGATATTTTAATTGAAATATTAATTGCTACAATTGTGTTTTATGTGAGTGAAGGAACAACCAAGAGGAAGGAACTGCATGGAACAACCACTATTCATGCTTTATCAGGAAGCTGGGCGCACATATCTGATGCTGTCTCTTTACAAGCGTACAGAATTAGTTTCTCATGTGATGTGGAAACGTATTCTGGATTTGTGCTATTAATGGAAGCAGACCTTGATGATGATGTGGCAAATGTTGAATTAGACCTATACTTAGTTAAAAAGACTGCTAAGGCTTCTGTGTCTCGGTGGGGTCAAGTTTATCTGGATGCAGAGCAGGTCCTTGTGAAAATTTTAAATTCAAGGTTAAAAGTACTCCTTTCTTTTTTTTAAAAGAAAAATTGACTCTTTCATTTATGCCAGGTAATGAAGGCAAAAGTGTTCCAGGAATTCTTCTTTAATGGACTGTTTGGGAAGTTGTTCACAAAATCTTCAAGTGGTCAGAGGACATTCTTGCTTAAAACAGAGAACAACTCATTGTGGAACAGTATGAAAATGTATTTGCTGCTGCCTATTGAGTCACAATCCTCTGAAACTTTAAGCATTGATTGGTGTAGTATCAACTCATGTGCCTCTGTAGTGGAATATATGAACAATATTTCCTCTCTAGATGTCAAACTTCGCTCTACTGACAGCAAAACAGGAGAGGGTGCTGGATCAGATATTGTCCATTTGGCTGATAAGTCTCGACATGTTAATGATCTTAAGGACATTGTTGTGATGGCTACTCATACAGGCAAAATATATTCTGTTCTTAATGTGATGTTAGACAAGTCAGCTGAAAGTCCTTTCCACTCCGACATGGGCACATCAAAATTTACTTCCTTCAGTGACTATTTTGTGAAGAAGTATGTGTTCTTTTGTCCTTATCTTTTATCCTTTTCTAGGTTATTAATTTTGTCTACCAACTTTACAGGTACCATATTGAGCTTCAGCATCCAAAGCAACCATTATTGTTGTTAAAACAAAGTCATAATGCACACAACCTTTTGTCATCAGGTATTTGATTGGATGGTTTGTTAGTTCTCTTTTGTTTAGTTGAATGCTCCTTATGATTGCAACCATAATATATACATATCAGTGTCGATCGCCTGCAGTCAACTTGTTTCGTTATGTTTATTTGAGATCCATGGCTCCGAAAGGGTTAAAGGTTTTGATTAATACTTTGCACCATACCCATCATTAAATTTAATGAACATCATGAATCAAAATGCTTCTAGTTTTTATAATCAACTTTAATTTAGCCTCTAATACTACTTCCTTACAATCTGCATATGTCCTCATGAGAATGTGTGTCCAATTTTTTTATACCTTCGGTTAATAGGTAATATCCTTATGAAACACTTTTTAATAACTTAATAACTTCCTTTTTTCAGAATTTATGATGGGTACCAATGTTGCTGATGGTGGGGGTCCACTTTGAACTGTACAATTTTTTTAATATTAATTGTATAATTTCTTGCATTTAATAATATGGTGTCTCCTCTTAATCGCAATTCCTTGGCATGTAAGTAATTAATGTGCCACAGTTCTGATGTAATGGTCAATGTTTAAACATGTTGAAAAATCTTAACTTTTTTGCATTGGCAGGTAGTTGTGCTGATAAGAAAGGGCATGGTGCCACGAAAAAGGTTCAAGTTGCAAAGCCAGAATGTCATGTGTACATGCCTCCAGAGCTTCTAATCCATATTGACATATCTATCCATGTCGTGAAGGCACTTTATTTGTTACCTTCTGTTATGCACCGGTTAGAATCATTAATGCTGGCTAGCCAGTTAAGAGAGGAAATTGGTCATCACTCAGGTGGTAGACATACGCCAATTTCACTGGTTTGTACTTCCTTTCGTGAATAACTCACATCTTCATTTTTGGTTAGTTCACCAGTTTACATCTTTAATATAACTGAAATTGCTTTTTTCTCTAGATTCTAGAAGCAATTACAACTGAAAGATGTTGTGAAGATTTCTCTCTTGAGCGCTTGGAATTATTAGGGGATTCTGTATTAAAATATGCAGTGAGCTGTCATCTCTTTGTAAAATATCCTAAGAAGCATGAGGGACAGTTGACCGCATGTCGTTCATGGGCTGTTTGTAACTCTACTCTTCATAAGTTGGGAACAAACCGTAAGTTACAGGTAAGGTTTGGTTTGCCTTGCTGTCGCTTGTCTGATACTCACATTTAATGTGGCAGAGAAATACTACATTTAGGAGTTCTAGACTCAGACAATTTTTGTTGTCTGCCTTTAGAAACATTCATATCTTAAGAAAGAAATAATTGTGGAAATAGAATTATGAAGGACCAACTGACCAATCAGTCATCAAGTTGATCAAAAGTAGATCCTGACTGTTGTCACCCACCTCTTCTTTTCTTTTTCCTCATGATACGTTTAAGTTACAGAATTGATGGTTTCAGCATAATTAGATCTCTATCCCAGGAGTACCCGTTTTGGGGAGGTAAAATCTTTCTCCTTATACATTTTATGCCTTGGAGGTTGCCATCACTCACGACATGTGAAACTTTCTCTATGTGAATGGTTCTGTTTTTAACAATATTATGTGAACAATACCTTGCTAATAGAATTGATTGACAACTTACCTGGAAGCAAGTGTATAAGAGCATGGGGATTTGTTTGTAGCCAAAAGACGGATATCGAGCTAGGACCATATTGTATTGTTGTGGTGCTTTATTTTATATGACCATCATTAAAATTTCTGCTCCTATAGTGATTTTATATTAATAGTTATCTGTGTTCTATTTGTAGGGGTATATACGCGAGGGCGCATTTGAAGCTCGCCGTTGGTCAGCCCCTGGCCAGCATTGTATTTTTCCAGAACCTTGCACTTGTGGGGTTAGCACTGCTGAAGTGCCTCTTCATCGCACATATTGTAGTGAGGACATTTCTATCATACTTGGAAAGGCTTGCGATATGGGCCATAGATGGATTTGTTCCAAAACAATTGCAGATTGTGTTGAGGCATTGATAGGAGCTTATTATGTTGGTGGCGGCTTAGGTTCTGCCCTTTCATTGATGAGATGGTTTGGCATAGATGTTGAATTTGATGCAGAATTGGTTGCTGAAGCTAAGCGGAATGCTGGCCTTTGGTGTTATGAGAAAAAAGCTGGTGATATTAGGGAACTGGAAGCTAAAATTGGATATGAATTTGAGACTAAGGGTCTCTTGTTGGAAGCAATGACACATGCGACCCAGCAAAATTTAGGAGCTGATTACTGCTATCAGGTAATGTTGACATGGAATATCTGATTCATACCAGTAGTAATATGTAAACTTTTTAAATAGTTTACAGCCTTCTGTGACTTTATTTTGGTAAGTGACTAAATTCATATTGGAATTCGTTCTGATGTAAACATGGTAATTTATCTTTCTAAAATTCCATTTGGTAAGATATCAAGGAAAAAGACTCTAAACTAGAAGATAGACGGATAAGGTACACAAGCAGATCGAAGCAGAAGAGAGAACTTAAGATAGATCATATCTCTCGATTTAGGATTATATTAAGAAATACCAAATTTTGGGCACAAATATTTGCAGTGAGCTAGCAATATGTTTCATTATGAGTAAATTTTAAAAATGATTACGTTTACTGAAACATTGAAACACTAAGTTAGATCTTCATTTATACGTAAGAAAAGTTATTATTGGTGTTAGAAAAGAAAGTGGTATGCTACCTAACAACCGACTCAGTTATCTCAAACTTGCTTCAATGTATCACTGCTGTCTTGCATCAATTTTTAGACATAATGCAATGCTGGCTTGCAACAGCTATGAAGAGAAGTGAATAAGCTATCAATTATAGTTATTGTTAATTTATGTCAAACTTGCTATATTCTGGTTTTTTACTTTGATCTCTACCAGAGGCTCGAATTTCTTGGTGATTCTGTGCTGGATTTGCTCATAACGAGACATCTTTTTAACAACCATGTGAACGTTGATCCTGGAGAGTTGACTGACTTGCGTTCAGCCTCCGTGAATAACGAAAGGTTTGCTGAAGCTGCAGTGAAGCATAACCTTCAGCATCATCTTCAACATTACTCTGGTTTTCTTGCTATTCAGATAGCAGAGTATGTCAATTCTCTTATGGAAAATCTTGGTGAAGAGGCTTTACATATAAGAAATGGGTCTAAAGTCCCTAAGGTGAAGTTCTTAGGCTGCATTTTATTGACTGGTCAGCAGTGTTTAGAACCCTTTGTCTCTAATAAATCATATTTCGTTCACTCAGGTTCTTGGAGACTTGGTGGAAAGCATTGCTGGGGCAATTCTAATTGATACAGGGTTGGATCTAGAGAAAGTGTGGTTGATATTTAAGCTACTGCTTTCTCCTATAGTGACACCAGAGAAGTTGGAATTGGTTCCAATGCGTGAGTTAACAGAGCTGACAGCAGGACTTGGGTACTTTCTCCAATCTAAATGCACTATCACAGGAGATGTGGTGGTTGCGGAGCTTAAAGTGCAACTTGAGGATATTCTTCTAGTAAGACAGGGGCAGGACAGGAATAAAAAGGCTGCTAAGGGGCAAGCAGCATATCTTTTGTTGAAGGACCTTAAGGTTTGTTTCCAGCTTTAAGTGAAGTGCTTGTGATTCTCTCCAGTAATTTATACAAGAGATAGACACCTACTATCTTTCCTCGCTTATAGCATCAGAGTCCTTTGTTGAGTTGGTATCTTATGGTTATATAAAATTAGTAAATTGGAAACCTAAGTGTAGAATATGTAAGTGAGACTTTAAGGTGGAGCAATGATTGCAGAAATTACTTTGCCTACAATGTCTTGTTTCTTTTTCTTCTTGTGATCAAGGGTCGTCTTTTCTCCAGCTTTTTTTATAGGCTTTTTATTATCCGTGGCAAGAAATTTAAATTATGAGGTATCTCAAAAAAGATTGAAATAATTTAGTTGCATATAAACAGATATTTCTTGTTAAGAAGTGTCATCTGTGCCGAATCATTAACGTATTATATCTTTTGTGTGACAGGAAAGAGGGATCTTTTATTCTAGAGATGCAAATAAAAGGAAAGAGTGTGAAAAAGATGCCGTAATTATGTCCCAAACTTCATCAGTTGATGGTGAAAGCGGACCACCCTCAGCCAAAAAACAAAAGATTGCTGAAAATCTGTCTCCTTTGGACTCACAGCCAGACGTTGGCTCTAAAACTACCAAGAATAATGAAGTTCATGTTCCAGGTAAAAGTGTTTTTTTATGGGTCCAGGTAAAACTGTTGCTTATATGCTCATTACAGCTTGATTCAAGTATTGAAGCGTATGACTTATGGATGATATTCATATTTTTGCAGTGTCTATCATCGTTAGCATGGCTAAAGGGGGCCCACGTAGAGCTCTTTATGATTTATGTAAAAAATTTCAGTGGCCATTGCCAAAGTTCATATGCAGTGAACATAAATCAAAGTTAGTACGATCAGTGCTAGGCTTGCTTTCAAATCATAAATAGTCAAGGTACTTGCTTTGTGTTTTAAGCCTTTGTCTTTACTTACCAGGGTTAGCACTTTTCTCACAGGTCACTGGAAATTGTGAGCGATGGGCCTGATCCCAGGAAAGGGTATATCAGTTTTGTGTCAACAATTAATTTACACATACCCAATTTTGGGGGTATCGAGCTCACAGGGCAAAAACGTGCTGATAAAAAAAGTTCGCAAGATTCAGCAGCTCTTCTCATGTTACAGGAGCTTCAGAGACGTGGAAGATGCGTTATGGAAGGTTTATGACACAAATAGTAAGTATTTGTACACAGCCTTAATTTACTTATATTTTTTGTAAATGTGTCATGTGGTGGCATCAGGAGGTGAAGCTGTTTTTTCTTTTCAACCCCACTAATTTCTTCATTTAGATAAATTCATTTGATCAACAGATGTAACCTTTATCCAAATTCTCATAGGGATTCTATGAATAAGAACATTGTATATTCTTTCTGGTAAATATCTACATTCAAATGAGAACATTGCTCATTTTATTGATGATACATAAAAATATGCAAAGAAGCTGTTTTTTCCCTGAAAATTTCAATTGAGAGCTCCATACGGTCATTATGTGCATATTTTCATACTGTGTTCACTACATACTATGTTCACTACTAAATACTTAGAGAAGAAAAGGCTGATTGAAAGGTTGATTTTTCTAGAGTTGACAAAAAATATGATGTGTTTGCTGAATTTTTGTCGAGTCAAACCTTCTGAAGTGATATTTGATATGAAAACTGGAGGGACCCATGAACATGTATAATGAGATCTTGGTCCTCCTCAAGGAGTTTAACCCTTTGTCTCATGATATTTTCTTTCCTCTATCAAGTGGGCCATGGATAAGATAATGATCTGTATCTATAGCCAGATCAGTTACATGAAGACTTGATTTTCAGTTGCATGTTTAGTGTGAATACTAAGTGTTTGTCTCCCTCTCCTACTTCAATTAGCTGATTTTGTCAATTGGTTGAATTGGACTCTTAATTTAATAGTATTGAGTTCAGTATTAAGAATGTAATAATAACCAATAGTGTTGGTTGGATGGCTAGGGCACACTTTAGGAAGTGGAGGTCTTGAGTTCAAGCCCCCACTCCGGTGGTCCCAAGTTGAAGGCCCCACATTGTTTAAAAGTAATTCTGGAATGTTTTGACTGATTTAAGGTAGCTTAAATATTTGACTTTTTTCAAAATGTGCCATTTATTTCATCAGAGGGAGTATATGAACATGTATTGTTGCAATTTTCAAGCTTTAAAACATGGTTTAGCTTGGATGGTTGAAGGTTTTGATTGAAAATGCTTAGGGAAAGATACATGAATGCGTTAATAATGATACCTATTTTTGTATGCAAATAATTATTTATAGAATTATAAATTTCTTCATTTAACAATAAATCACCAGAAGTAGACTGCCAGTTGGATAGACGGTAGTTGACACCTTTTTTTTGGCTGTGGTGTGGACAATCTTTGCCGAATGTATATGCGAATGGGTTAGAGCGGGTCACATCCTTTCATGTATCCGTCTGACTAATTGTAAAACTCCTAAATGAACACATTGTTCCATTTTTACAACATAATAAACCCGATAACACAACATACTAAACTATACCATACTGTGATAATAATCTTTTCACAAATTGCATTCCATGCGAACGCCTTAACAAAGCTTAATGCAAAGCCACTTATGGTAAAGCCAAACATCACAAAATTGTTAAAAGGGAATAGTTAAGATCTTCCCAGTGCATTTGGTGTTGTGTGTGCTGGCATCGTGGGCCGTCGAATTGCAATCGGACAGCCCTGCTTAAAAAAATGAGGCGGTAGATAATTCAAACTGGCTGTGTAGGGACTCTTGTTAGAATTATAAACTACAGTTGTTAAAAAAATGCAGGGTAAAAACTAACACATTCAAGCCTGTTTATTTGCATCCGTAGGCAATACATATTGTGATTGGATTTGAACATGGAGCCCCACCCAAAACTAATTGGTCGACCGGGCAAGTTGTCCAATGAGTGAGACCATGTTATTGATTAAGCCACACAAATCAGTTGATGTAGAAATAAGAAACAACTCATAAAGAAAAATAAAAGTTCTTACAAGGCCGAAACGGAATTAAAAAAGAACTTTTGTAGATAGAACCAAGGCAGATTGTGGTATGTGAGCCGGCCGTGTTTCACCTTGATTTAAGATTGGCACGGTCTATTGAACCTTGATGGCTTAAACTAGGAGAGGGCTAAAAGCCCCCCATTTTATTAATCGGATCAAGCCAAATTTGAGGTTTGAATGAGCCAGGTAAAGCTGGCCCATTTCTACCTCAAGAGGTTTAGGGGCTGTTTGCCTCCTGCTTTGAGTTTTTAGGGTTTTTATCCACGTTAAAATGTCACATCAATATTTTTCCCGCTTACAAGTTCTCTCTTCTTGGGGAGATTCATGTGGAAAATTCTTTTAAAGTACTTTACTTCAAAACCTAAACCCCCTTAGATTTGGATACACATTTAAGGCAGAAAAGCAATTTATAAAACTAGACACCCAGTTTGGTCTTATATCCAAACTGTGAACAACTTTTTACTAAGAGCAATTCATAAAACTAGACACCCAGTTTGGTCTTATGTCTTATGTCCAATCTGTGAACAATTTTTTACTATATACCCAAATAGGCTTAGGAATATATGAAGTAAAAAATGTGTAATAAAAAAGGATATGAGTACCTTCTATGCATACAATTCTTCATCAATGACCAAGTGGAAAAAGTCGATAGCCTTTTGTCATCCTTCAATCGGTAGAAAAAAAACTCCAGCTCATCATTGTGTCTCCCCTATTTCCCAATGACATCCTCCTTTCGGGTTGCATCCTCCTCCCTGATGGCTTCCTCTTCACTGGCAACACCAACCGCCTTAGTGGCATCTTCCTCAACTATGGCTCTCTCGTCTTCATGTCTGTTTCTAAGGGTTGGGCTTAGTCCTATTTTTCACAACTATTTCTATTCTTCCTCCTGATAATCTAGTAGTTGTTTCTACTCTTCCTCCTGGTAATTCAGAAGTTTATGGTATTTGGATGATGAAAAAAAGATGATGTTTAGAAGGAAAATAAAGGTATTAAGTATAGGGTGGAAGATGTAGAAGGAATGAGGAGCATATTATTATTCTAGAAGGATTAAGGAGCATCTTATGTAGTTTCTGCTAGCGTTGTAGATTTTTTAGGTAATTGAAAATTTGGGAAAGTGAAAAACTGTAAAACTAAAAAAATAGAAAACTAGAAAGTAGAAAATTGAAAAATTAGAAACAAAACTATGTGTTCATATTAACGATTTAAGGTTTTTATGTAAATTGTGGCTTGTGATGTGACTACTGATGTGGACCATATTGTGAGTGATGGTGCAAGAAAGGATGAAGAGGAGGGAGGATGTAGGATGAGGACATGGGTGAGATGCAGGAGGAACTGGGATATGGGATGCAGGAGGAAGATGGGGGGAGGGAGAATGTTAATGAAGTTGAGGGGAAGATGTGGGTTGGAAGGTGGATGAGGATGGTGGCGGGCAAGAGGAAAAAGAGGAGGAAGTGGACGGTGGCAGGCAAGAGGAAAAGGACGAAGAAGAGGATGGTAGTTGGAAGGAGGAAAAAGATGAAGATGAGGATGGTGGGGGGGAGGAGGAAAAGGAGGATAGCGGCAGGAAAGAGGATAATGATGGCGAGAGCCAAGAGTAGACTGAGGAGGGTGGGAATGAGGCTGAGGAGGGTGGGAGGAAGGGTGTTGGTGGCGTGCAAGAGGAAGATGAATGTCAGAGGATGGGAGATGAGGAAGGTGAAATGAAGGAGGCCAATGAGTATGGAAAGAAAGATGTTGTCAATGATGAGATAATGTAATCTATATGCAGGTAATATAATTGATATGCATGTAACCTAAGTTCATATTTTCTTATGATCACATATAGGATGAAGATGATAATAAGTCATTGAGTGTGCGTAAAAAGGATATGAAACTGATTGGAAGGGTAACGAATAAGAGTAGATATCAAAAGACCCCTTACACAAACCTGCACAAGAAGGGTAAAAAAATCAATTGCAATTAATGTCATAGATGTTGTTCCTATTGTTGTAGATTATTCTTCCAACAAGAAGACAAAGTCTTGTGAGGTAATCAAAGCAGTTCAAATGTACATTGTAAAATAGAAAGAGAAGAAGATCAACAAATTGCTTATGCTAACCAAGGTTTTCAAATTAGATATTATTAATCCCACCATATTTGGGGATGCATAGGAAGCAAAGATGAATAAGTTTAGAGAAAACGGTAGTAAGAAGTGAGTTCAGTTGTATCATACAAGGCCAAAAGGGTGCTTTTAATATTGAGATTTTTTTATTGTGTCATTGTATTTGATTTGTGTTGTAGAATATTACACAAGCAAGTACGAAGACACTGGGGGCTCCCTAATAACCTCGGGCTTCTTGATGGGTATCACAAATCTTAGGAAATGGCTTGGGGATTATGTATGTATATTGATTGTATTAATTTTAATATATGGTTTTATGAGTAGTCATTTGTGGATAAGCTATAATTTATGTTCTTTTCACATGGCATATTGATGAATATGTGACACTCCTACAAAACAAGCCACATTAGAAAGACCATATGTTCCTTGTAAGTACTTTTTTTCAATTCCTACTTGTTAGTTGTGAACTGAAAAACCATCAATTGAATCATTTTTAATAGGATAATTGTTAATAGTATCTTGAAATTTCAAGTTGTATCTTGAAATTTTGAGTTGCATTGTAATGCGTTTGAAAATACTACTTTTGCAAAATTGCAAGGATATAATTGATAGATTTACTATATTTAGACATTGTCACGCCCCAACATCTCTATCCCCGAGTCGAACCCGGTCCAAGGAGAAGGCGACGCGCACGATGTGACGAAGTATCGTCAGTTTGAGAAAGACTTGACCCCTACATAGGTCGCTACGGAGTAACGTTCATCAACTTTATACAAGAGCAAAATGATAAATTAAAGGACACTAAATGAAAAATTAGCCCATGCATCAACCCACATACTTAATCCAAAATAGCCCACACATAACTCAAGTATAAGAGTATAAGACCAAATCGGCTAATAAAAGTATAAGCCGACAGTGGCTAACAGAGTGTAAAGTATAACCAAGTAGATAAAAGTCTCAATACAAAATACTACATAAGCAACCATACGTCTTAAGATCTCTAAGTGACCCCTCCTAAGCAACATCAACACCCATATACTCCACAAAAAGTCCATCTGGACCCCCTGCATGGCACGACATGCTGCCCCAAAACAAAAATACAACAAAGAGGGGTGAGACACAAGCTCAGTAAGGGTTTTTAAATACAAAAAATAAATTCAAGATGACATTATAGGCATAAACACAAAATACTCATTAAACAAATACTTCATCATACCTATCTATCATAGAATATCTACGTAAACTTGTGCATTCATGTCATAATTTACCTTCCATGTGCATCTACTCATGCCATATGTACGTCATACTATCTCTACCATATCTCATGAACATATTCTCATATCACACATATCACCTATTCAAGTCATCTGCATATCATACTATAATCCCATAACATCTCGTCATCAAATTCTCATGCCTCTTATACATCATGGGTTTAACATTACTCATATCAATCATACGTCATCATGTATACACATAATCATATCCTGCATGAATGACTTCTCAACATAAAAATATCATGCATGTCTATTTCACAATAAAAACATTCACTTTGCAATGCTAGTGTCTCAAACATACTATCTTAAACGACATGCAATTTCAAGCATACCCACATGTGTAACATAAGATCCTTTTATCCCTACACAACAACAGTGTAATTGAGCATAATATCACATATACATACAACAACAATCATCTGTGAATATCTCATAAGATGGAGCAAAATAAATCTGCCCATTAGGGTCAAAGACCACGAGAATGAGTTACTCGTTAAGATTGTCTCGAGCACTACTTCTCATCAAGACAATCTCGAGCACGACTGCTCATCAAGACAATCCCAAACACTACTACTCATCAAGACGGTCCCAAAAACTACTGCTCATCAAGACGGTCCCAAGCACTATTGCTCATCAAGATGGTCCCAAGTGCTACTGCTCATCAAGATAGTCTCAAGCACTATATGTGGTAAGATGGTGCACTCGAATATACCACTTGGATTCTCATGGTTTAAATATCTCATTAATTAGCACATATAACATTTTGCTCTTCTCAACCCAAGGGAGGTACTAAGTCTCGAGCACTACTACTCATAAAGACTGAATTCAAAACAAATCATGTCCTTTTGAACCCAAACCAATGAGATAAGCATTTGATCAATTAATCTGGCATCCACTTGCATCCAATTGATCAAACACCGCTAATCATGATTAATCTCATTCATAAATCTCTTTTATGATGCATGCAACATAGTACATATGTAAGCAAACCTACATGAGTCTAAATACAAAAGACATGCTCAAATCAATTTACATGTGCATCAATCATGGTCCATCTGTGTCAAATAATCATCACAAATAACTATACAAGTGTGTACATAAATTGTAGTGTTTAAGTCTAAGCAATTGACGGCAACTATCTTTTCACTTTATGATTTGTACCAATGGAACCCGCTCCTATATCTATTTTACTTCTGTCATCATTGTCACTTAGCACAATGATGCCTAAGTGGGAACTAACAATTAGTCCTATTATGTACATACCCCTTACATTTACTATACTTAACCATTCTTTTTTATTTGCCATACTGCATAATTACTCATTATTTCTTTGGCTTGTCCGCAGGAATCCTTAAATGTGTAAGCTTTAATTGAATTTGTCTTACAAATTATGTGTATCTAATTGACTTTTATGTAGAACAAGGTAGATACCACACTTGTAAACCTCATTATGTCTCAGCTCTATATCTCATGTCTCATTTCCTCATACATCTTACCCATGTTCTCATCCCGTATCACCCCTTCTCTTCATCCTTTCTCGTTCACAATGTAGTCCACATAAACCACAATCTACATAAAAAACGTAAATTATTAGTATGAACACATAGCTTTGTTTTTTAATTTTTAATTTTTCACTTGACGCATTCCTAAGTATACTTGGGTAAATACTAAAAAAGTTGCTCACATTTTGGGTATATGACCAAACTAGGAGTCTAGTTTTGTCAATTGCTCAAGGCAGAAAGGAAAACACCATTCTCACCTTTTCCTTTTAAACCCGAAAAGCAAAATAGCCACTTGTTTATATACACATTTATAGCTTAAATGGATTTTATGATATTTCCCCATCAAAAATTATGTTTGGTTTGGAACATTTTGATTTTATTTGAGAGAAAGAAATGACTCTTTTGTCTCTCAAACCTATTTATAACATCGCTTCATATTACCCCATACCATTAAGAATGTCGTCTCAACCGTCTAATTATATGACCCTACTTCCCCGCACACTGGC
Organism: Saururus chinensis; assembly: GCA_035235625.1. Taxonomy (NCBI): domain Eukaryota; kingdom Viridiplantae; phylum Streptophyta; class Magnoliopsida; order Piperales; family Saururaceae; genus Saururus; species Saururus chinensis. Next base: position 11,576,935 of record CP141148.1, read on the forward strand.
TAATTGCAGTAGCACACACTTGATAGTGTGTGAACAAGAAGGTGACCAATCCAAGACGAACACCCCAGCAGTTATCCATCCTCTCAACTTACTCATCCTCCTTTACCTAGTCCAGATCCCACTCTCCTGACTATTGTCCACCTTTGTTCAGATCTTTATCCGTTCTTGGCAACTAAACTTCGTTTGGGGGACCTTCACAGGCCGGATTTAAGGCACAAAACATTCCTTAGTACACTGCGCGGTAAGCTACACATGTCTTTAATTAACCCCTCATATATGTTTGGTGAACCATTTACCCATACCCATTGTGTTGTCCTTAAGCTTTGTTACGTTGGTAACACAATGTGTAGCATTTTGCCTGCACAACAATAAGCAATCAAAACGCGTTGAATACACGTGTTATTGGTCACACGGTGTGCAGTACTCGTGATGCGAAAAACTGTATAACTGCAAGTTTAACCTATCTAACGACAAACGGTCCAGCTGGAGGCCTTTTCAAGGGACTTCTCAGCAGTCAGCCAATTTCAGACTTATCAAATAGTGGAGCCTTTAATACCCGTACGGGCTGATTGACCTGGCGAGCCAACCGGACAACACTGACGAAAGACCAAGATAAGACCAAATCCATCCGGCTTGGGCCTTTCTCACACCGCTGCCCCTTTTCTCAACAATGATGATGCCTTGCCACATTTCATGCTGAGCTCCATCAGCGGCAATAAGAGATGTGACGCCAGCCACCATATTTTGTCAAAGAGGGCATTTGGGTTCAATCGTTGCGAAGCACAGGGCATGATTCCCAGAGAAAGCCACTTCCAAATTCCCATCCTCAAGAACACACGGAACGTGCTTCTATGTCCGACACTGCCCTTCATCTTTGGGCATAATTTTGCATTCTATCTGTCTGGTGATTCCGATTTCTCATTGCTTGCACAAGCTAAGGACTGATTCTAATTTTTCATTGTTTGCACAAGCTAAGGACTTTTTGCGAACCCATAACGGGTAATTGTCTGCTTTTGTCAGTCAACACCAGATACAGATCAATACGCAGTGGCCATCCTCAGCCATATCAGAAGAAAAAATAACTACCCTAGCATAGGACAAAGAGATTGGGTGAGCGACGGGGCCTGTCACATGTCGAAAGTAAAAACAACCACATGTGACATATCCACAATCCATATCCTCTTCTGCCGCTCTGCTCTTATGTCGCTAGCTGCCTTCAGGCAGTTGTAATCAAGGCCACACAAAAGGTATTCAGTGAACTTATTTGCCACCTTGGGTAACCCCAACAAAAGAATAAAAATATAAACAAATACAAAAACAGAAAATGAAGGGAAAGTTGCTTGACATTAGAAAATTATGTATACAAGAAAAATGTCAGTAATCACCGCAGTGAGGAGAAGCCCTTTGCTGATTGAAAAATGCTTTAGTGATGTTAAGTTTGATACGTCAAGAACCTACTTCAACATCTAAACACCGTTGATGAGTAGGACACATTTTTGACGTATCAAACTTATCGTCCACGTAGCATTACTTTTTCTGATTTTGAAGAATATATTAGCTGCAACAACAGATCACCATGGACAATCTAGAGGACTGTACACCGAAGGGAGGATCAGCGGAAGATTAGTAGTGTCTACAGCAGTTGGTTTAGGGAGAACGCCTTCAACTGTTGTTACTCAGAGTGCGCTTTTTATACTTGCTCTGTACCAAACTTAAAAGAAAGTCTGTAAATATGTGTTCGTATCCTGGCATCTTCCCATAGCCTGCAGAAGTTAGACATAATCAATCTGTCATGTCACACGAGGCATAAATAGAATGCGGCCAATACAAAATAAATGAACCGAGTTCTTTTACATTAAGTAAACAGTAGTATGTAAACAGAAGAAGCGCCAGGATCCTGGACATCCCTAAACAAAAACCACGATCGGATGCAAAAGTATGAAAAGTTCATAACATCTGACACTGCACAAAATTGATCTACCAAAGAAACAATTTACTCGCCTGGAAAGTAATTTATGTCTATGACATAAAACCGATCTCGAGTCCCAAGTTCTCGGATAATATCCATGTTAAACAGTCTCAGACCCTACAGCATTAAGGTAAAAGGAATCAGCACTAGAAGTTTAGTAATCATAAAGGTAATTTTTTACATAAACTAAAATCACAGAACAAGGTGAACAAAAATGACTTGCCAGTCGACGTCGTAGCTCCTTAGCAAGTTTCTCAAGCAATGGCCTCGGAGGAAGCTCTGCAAATAGCAAAATAAAGGAGTATATTCCCATAATCCATAAATGAAGATAAATTCAAAGCAACATATACGTGCAGAAAAATAATTGTCACCTGCAACACAAGGGTCAAGATCAGCATCATCTGCAGAAGCTGCAGCACAAGAAACCCTCGGGAACCTAAAGACCCCAGCATTATTTAATAGCTCACACTTAGTGACATCTGGCAGGGAGAATCGTCTAACAACTTTTATGGTTTCCCCTACAATGTAAACCTTGAAAAGCACACCCCCTTCAACCAAAAAAGAAAATAATGTGTTTTTGATTAATATCTTTCCATAACAATAATCTGAGGTGAAGTAGAATAAACTATTATTACAGTGGTGTACCATGATTGACAAACTCCTGCAGAACCAAGGGAGGATCTAGTTTTGATAGGGAGAACTGATCATACGCGAGGGACAAGTCATGAGAATTGGGATTTCCATCCACTACCAGTGGCTTTGCAACTGAAAATGAAATCAAACAAATAAATAGGCTAGAAAACTTTCTTACAAAGTTTAGTCACGCCAATATTTATAACATTAGCAGGGAAACAGAACAATTCAATGATTCATTAGCCATATGTCAATAAGTATTTCAGAACAGGAATATTCATTGCTGACACCACATCAGACATAAACTTAGACCAAGCCACTTGCGTCAATACCTCAAAATTATAAACTTAATTGCTCATTGCATAAGTGGAAAAAGATGTCATATTCATCCACAAAGCAAAGCCTCTAGTTCATCCATAGCTAGTAAATGCCTAAAAGCCCTTTTATAAATATACGTGCTAGAGTTCCCATTTCTGAAAGAAGAGCCGGGAAGATAATCAAACAAGTTCAAGCAAGATTGACTAATAGACATGAGTTATATACTAAGGCACATGCCTTGAAGTATGTTCACCAACTAAGCGTCACATTTAACAAAGACTTACATTGATATGCATAAATATATAATCAAAATTATGTGGATGGTGGTCTTGCAAATAAATTATTGAGAACTTTCTACCAAAAAGCGTGACACAATGATATTGCACAGCATGCCAAAAAATTGCCCAAAATCAGCACATACAAAAAATAACTGAGTGACCTTCCCATGTTACATTTCTTTAAAACAATAACAGTTACCTAAAGGTAATCTTAAACCAGCTTTAGCTACTGCATCTGGAATAGATGATGGGTCTTTTGTTATAAACAGTTGCTTAGGAACGCCAACTTTGCCTGCAAAAGCACAGATATGAAAATGAATTGCATTTAATATTTGAAGTACCAGAAATATTCCTTATAACAACAAAATGCAAAGATATAGCATTGCCAGTAATGGCGTGCAAACTAATACAAAGAAAGGCAATGCAAAGACAGCCCAAAAAACAAGAAAAATAACATAGAAATTTTCCATTATACTACGAATTTAAAAGTAACCCCACTTTGTCTCTTAACCTCACATGAATTGTTAAGGCTTATACAACTTGGCAAATTTTGAATATGTACAACCAATAATACTTCTTGAGAACGGTAAAGAAGTAAACCTATCTCTTGTTTTAATTCAATCCCTTTCTAGTTGTAACCATTCAACTTCCAAAAGGCATTAAAAATTACCATGGCAATCGCACAAGTTTAGATCAGCCACATCCTGTAGCATTGATCGGCGGTTATGTACATGCTGAATAGCATCAGGGGGATCCAGTACAGTGACTTCGGGATGCTGTTGCCAGTAATCCTGCAACACAAAAATGTACATTGAGGAAATCATATGCATGCATATATATATTTCAAAACAAATGAAAATGGGTTTTCATAAGTTCATAACTGAATTAGTGTATGGCCATAAACCAATAGTACCACATACAACTGAATATAAAAGTTATATATCATCATAAACTGATATAAAGAACACAAACATTGCAATCTTTTGTGCTTAAAAGCAAAACATAAAAAACAAATCATATTGAACATTTGCCAATAGGACAAACTAAGCTGGAAAGTCAAATGTAACAAAAATGATGTTACTTCAATGTGCTCATGAAGTGCAAAGGCCATGCAACTACAGCAATCAACTATGGAAATTATGCTATGAACATGTAGAAAACAATACGTTCTACATGCAAATACAAATGGGTAAGAGATAAAACTAAAAAACTCATAGCTGAAACTTGGTATACCATTAAACAATACCCAATTAGTTTCGGATTTTAAATCCACAAGGCAAACAGCAATACAGTTGTTAAACAAACGTTTTATAATTATCTTAGAATTACTGATATCATGCACCCAACAAATATTAGTTTCCCACCAAAAATCCCCAACAAATGATAGTCAAAGATATCATATCATGTGCCTAAATGCAAAAAGAATACGAAAGAGAAAGAATGTAAAATGGACCTAACCTTCATAGTTCATGTGGGCCTCAGACATGCTGAAATGGCACGCCTACATGAACGAAGTTTTAATGCATAAAGAACAACACCATCTTACATTTGAGTTTTTACCCATCATTAACAGGTTCAGTATGATTATTCCTTGCAGGTGCAGCATGATGTACAATTAGAAAATCCCTAGAACAAGTAACAGAATAAAACAACCACAGCAGCTTACTATAGCTAAATTTATATTAGAAAATTTTCAAAGGAACTAACCTCGAGGATTTCACGCCACTCCTTCCCTGACAGCTGAAAGTTCAACCATGTAAATCAGTCACGCATTCATGTTCAGTGTGCATGCATCTAACCAACTCTGATTTAAGTAAAATTATACAATCTTCAATGACAACAGTAAAATATATATATAAACAGTACGAACCTTGTGTAATACAATGTCAAAAGGGCCTTGCTCCGAAAGGGGTCTACTCTGGTCAATGGCAACAAATAATATACCTTTCTTCCTGAAGAGTTTAGCATGTAGTTCATAAATAACCATTTCACCATGAGGAGTCAAAGTAGAAACAAAGCAAATTAGAACAATACTATTTTGCACGCAATTCAACTGTACATGAAAGCGGAATAGCTAGCAAAAAAATTCAAGTGCAAATGTAAACATCTCTCCCTCTCTTTCTCTCTCTTGCTGAAGAGCTAAAAATTTATTTCAAATAATAAAAGAAAAGATGCATTTAGTCTATTTACAATGAAACGCTGTCATGATTTGGAGGCTGGAGCAATGAGCCCCACCAACATAATCAAATGTGTGGATGTCTATATCCACCTGTATCTGCATGCGCGTATATATGTGAGTCGAAGTATGCATGCACATGTTAATACCAATAACAACTATTTTTACCGTCATAATTCATATCCACAGAAACACGCCATAAAAAAATGTTCATGCTTCGTAGCAGTCTGATAAGAAACAATCAAGAAAGCAAACACAAAATTTCGCGTATTTAAAAATCAACGACAATACCGTTCACAATATCCAAATTTCTACATATACGTATAAAACGCAACTCTCAATACCTCCATATCAGATAAAAAGAAAATTAAACTGCAACATTTTTGGAAAAATACAGCAAATTAAACAGAGAAAGCTCGGATTTTTAAACCTTTCAACCAAAAAATCGGAAGGCCCGGAAATTCTTCAATGCCCCTAAACTCCAAAATCAGGTTCAATTCCGCCATTTCTTATTTCTTCGAAGTTACCTTTAAAAATTATTTTTTCCCACCAATATGCAATTTTCAAGGCGTTTTACGAAATTATAAAAACATGTAAAAAATTTTATGAATTTTCTTTTCCTCTTTTAATCTTCCAACAATAGGAATTCATTCTTAGCCCGACATCCCATCGAAACAAACAACGATCATATGATTCTTCCAATCCATATCCATACTTCAATTAAAAAGTTCTAAATCGAGGAAAAAATCAATCTTTCTAACCCACTCCATCCCTCACCGACCATTGAACAAGTCTACCGCGATCGCAATATTTCACGTTTTACACATCCTATAAAGATCCAAAAAAGGGGGGAAAAATGGCAACCACCACCGAACAATCCAAAGGGGGAAACTTGGGGCCTTTACGCACCTAGCAAGGCCCTCGAGTTTAGGCTGGAGGAAGCTCTTGGTCTTCTTAGAGGTCAGGGCGTATCCCACAACAAGCTCCTGCGGGATCTCCCTCTCCTCATCATTCCCGTATCGCACAATCTCCCCGCTGAACCTCATAACCCCCCCACCACACCACTCAACCAAACCCAAGCCCCTCCGACACCACTCCCAGTTCTCCCCACACACCGTTCCAAATTCAGTCGAGCGAAAAACGATCCCGGCGAAACCAATCCGTCCAGTCGAAACAGCGATCGCGATGCAGTCTGGTTCCGGAAAAACCCTAGAAATCACAGTGCGGAAAATGGGTCGGAAATGGCGGACTCGGGAGAAGGAAGACGACGCACGTCAGGCACGGAACGATTATTTCGGTGATCGGAGGGAGAGAGGAGAGGAAGGGAGGTCGCATTTGTAGGGGGATGGTGGAGGAGGTTGTTTGGGAATCAGGCTTGTTGTTGTATATAATTACGAGAATGGCAACAAAATAGGGAAGGAAAGTTGTTGCTGGGTGCAGTGGGGCCCGCGGCTGCCTACGCGAGGCGTCGCTTTGTGCACGTTTTTTTTTTTAAGGGATAGTGATATTTCACTCTCTACACCACATCAGGTTAGGAAAAAGTAAATCTCGTTTAGTGAGACTCACTTTCTTATAATATTTGCATAATAAAAATATATTTTCTCCGTCTTACATTAATAGCTCTGATAGAAAAAAAAATAAAATTTTATATTAATAAATTTATTTGCTCAATTTAAATAAATGATTGCTTCAAAAAGCGTCTTAAAAGTGTCTCAAATTTATTTTTTTCTCCATCGCTCAAGCTCTTAAGATCAGCTTCATCTTGTACTCCTTCCCGTGATGTGATTCACCAGTTTGCACTCTCTACTTTAATAGTCGTCGTACATGTCGCCGGTGCTGCACTCGTCGCACAACCTCCCTTCCAACTCCAGTGTTGTGAGGCTCTTTCCGCCGCCTAGCTTGCCGCACTTGTGGTTGACCTCTTTGGCACCCAGCCTTCGACGTGGCTCAGGAGCTTGGCATCTGCCTACATCTTCTACCCTGCCAACTGCACATACTATTCATCTTCATCTACCTCCCAACCCCGGACAAGGCCACGAAGGCTGAGTACGAGACTTGCCAAACCCAAGCTGCCTCCTAAGCTACTCATATTCTTCCTCGGACGTGAAGACAACTGCCATCATGTTTCTTCCCAAGTGGAGACTCTTAAGATCACTGTCTTCTTTATCTCTCTCATTCTCATTCTTCTCTTTGGTTGCCTTGTTCACCATGCACTAGCCCCAATATTCGATCGCCGTCTCTCAGCAAGAAAAGATCGTGACATTCCAGGACACCGTTGAAGAGAAAACAATATCCTTAAAGTAGGCCGCATCCTCTGGATGAAGTGCTACGTTCACACCTCAGGCAAGCTGTGACCATGCAACAATGAAGGAGCTCATGGCCTCCCCATCAGCAAGCCGGTGGTAGCCAAACAAGCCCAAGACAACCCCTCCACACTTGAACTGGGTGATTTGGACGTGGAGCAACTCCTCGATCATGGTTTTCTTGATCCGGGTGCAAGGAGCTTATCTTGATGGATGGCAGGAGTGGGAGAATCTCATCCAAAGTGGACGATACTTGTGTTTCGATTACTCGTATGTCGACATTGTTAAGGAGGACGCATGGCTAACCTTGCTCGTTGAGCACGAGATGTCTGGTGAAGTGCTGGAAGTAGTTCAAGGCCCGAGAGAGGGAGGCATTCTTCAGTTGTAAAGAATGGCAATGTGATAGTCAAATGTGGCCTTGTCGAAGATGCTCAGTGGTATTTTTGCAGAGGAGTTTGTGTGTGGAGAAGTAGATGCTTTTAAAATGGTGTTGCTCACAATCTCGACTGCCATTTCTGACAGTTTTTCAGAGCAAAATTAGGCTTTGCTTCTGGTGTGGTTGGACTTTGAAGCCAACTTCTCCTCCGTGAGCATTTGCAGCATCGTGGCAACGGAGGGAAGGGAAAGAATCGTACGCCATGTGGGTATGGACATGTGGAGATCCTTCCTCTCGCGGTTTGGGTCCGTCAAGATGGAACTGAGTGAGGCGATTTTGTACCTCTACCGGTCATAGAGTAGAAAGAGCAGACTGTTTTGAAGGAAATATAGACGGCCGGAAAGTAATCGCGATACGCCAGTAGTTACGCGAGACTTATTATCAGATAAAAATGATAAAAAAGAAAAATGTAACTATTAATATAGGACGGAGGAAGTATAAAAAATTTATATATAATAATTTTAATTGGACTTTATAAATAAGTTTCACACAAAATTTACATAAATAAAATTTATATATAACTTTTTAATGTATATTTTTATATAAAAATTATTTTGTTTAATGAAAGGTCATGGAAGACCTACTGCCATATTCTAATTTTTTTAAAATTTATTTTTAAAAAATTTTAATAAAAAAATTATAAAATTATATACATAACTATAAATAATTGACACTCTCGTACCTACATCTTAAAAATTATATACATTAACTAAAATTTACTAATAAGTTCAAAAAAATACTTTATATATCTAAGAAATTCACATCTTTCCTTAGAATAAGTGTCCCACCCACTATTCTTTTAAAAAGCTAACATCGACGACAATAGATGTTAAGTATACGAATATACCTAATAAAATAGCTAAACAAAAACTATAATATTTTATTAATTACATCTCAATTATATTTTTATTAAAATAATATTATATAAATTCAATGTCAAGAACATCATACTTAAATCATAAAGAACATAATAATTAAACATGCATATGATGTGTTCCTAATTAGATTACTTACTATCGTCATTAGTTTACTTCTTCTACTTTCTTAGATTAGTCTCTTTCCTAATTTCACTAGGATTAATATTGTTTGTCTTATTTTAGTAGGAATACTATTTTACTTTTGTATAAAATGTAATGCATAGCATATTACGAATTAGACAATAGAAATCAAAAATATTTTATTTAAATTTCTACTCTAGTTTGTCTCCTCTCTCCCTTTTCTCTTTAATTATTCTTGTGTAGACCCTTCGATCTACACCATTGGTAGTTGAGGAACGATTTTGTTCCTAGTGCACCCATGAACCCTCCTACCTATCACGGAGGCGCCCAAGAAACATCATCTGTGCAACACTCACAAGGCCAAATAACCAAGCAAATAAGCCTTTCTCGTCATGATCTTGTGTTATTTGACTAAGCATCTAGAACACGAAGCCAAACAACAAACCCATTCAAGGTGGATGTGCCGGGATATTTACCAAGTAAGCTACCCGAAGGGGGATGCGACCTTGCAATGCACATATCCAACTTAGGCAACTCGAACATCCAAACATTTCATCTCAGCCAAGTGCATACAAGGGTCATTCTTTCCAATAAGGTCATAAGGTCAGACGGCTACCCTGTAGGTTAGAGAGCCCCATCCCCCAGCAGATGGGGCTCCTAGAATAATAGTTAGCAGCACAACAAGTCTTCCATATTATCTGAGACAGCCAGTTACAAGGCTGGACATCATGCTAACAGCTCATACATTTCAGTTCACCATATCCCCCCTATACAGCATTAGAGATTTCTTACATTCTGCTAGAGTGGTAGCGTAAGTGGTTGTACGGGCATAGTCACTTCTCAAAAACAATGTACAAAATAAATTGATATGATCATAGACATTAAATACAAATCTCTCGTAGGCATCCATGAGTGCAAGTCCCATAACAGTCCATAGTCTAATCCAAATTACAAGTCCATAAAGCATAATTAGCTTAATTTTTATCTCATCCAATACATTAGATCGTGACATAAAATAATACTCGTAGTGAGTCAAGGATATACCTAAGTTAAAGGGGAATCAATCCATTATGAAAACGAGCATCCACCTCTAGGAGCTCTTCGTCACAAACCTGCAAAAACCTCCCAAATATTGGGGCTAAAAATTAGGGTAAATAAGTGTTTTCATACTCAGTAGGAAAATGCCTAGTAGGGGAGTTCTAAACAATGAACTCAGAAAGTCCATACATAAATGTGTTTATACAACTCAAACATGAAGTAGGCAAGCATATAATAATCATGCATTTACACATCAAACCAATCTTACACTTACACTCTTAATTAGAGTCTTACCAACTTACTCGTACAATCATACACTTACTCATGCAACTTACAAATACTTGTATGACCTTACTCGTACAATCTTACACATCCTCGTATGACCTTACTCGTATAGTTTTACTTGTACAACCTTACTCATACAGTCTTACTTGTACGACTTTACTCATATAATCTTACTTGTACGACCTTACCCATACAATCTTACTTTTACGACTTTACTCATACAATTTTACTCAGAAACATATGCTTACAATTTTACTCAGAATAATATTCTTATAGTCTTGCTCAAAATCATACTCTTATATTCTTGCTCAGAATCATACTCTTATAGTCTTGCTTAGTATCATACTCTTATAGTTGTACGCCAAAACTTACACTTACTTATAAACATATATACTCACTCAAACAATCATACACATAATATCGATAATTGAAGCTTATTATAATTAATAAGCTCCAGTGTCTAAATGGAAAAGAATGTCACTGGGGCATCACTTTAACCTCTATGGAGTAACTAGACATCATGAATTTTTTCAAAGGCAAGACACACCAATGTTCATGGGGCACAAGATTAAACAGGTAAAAGCAGTTCTATGATACTACTAACCTGAGCACTTAAACATAAACGTCCACATATTAGGGTCATACAATTGTCCACACTTTAGGGGTCTTATAGTGTCAATGCCACTCTTGGGAAGAAATCATATAGTGCCACTCTTAAGAAAAATCATATAGCACTACTCTTTGGCAGAAATCGTACAATGTCACTCTTGGGCAGAAATCATACAGTGCCACTCTTGGGCATAATTATACAACGCTCTCAATAGAGCATCAAACGTATGGGCTTAATAACGCACATAGACCAAATCAAAAATATACATTGCTCTCAATAGAGCATCAAACATTTAGGCTTAAATACAACACATAGACAATATCCCGCAGGATAAACACCATGGTAAGACATGAGAAATGCTTAGCCAACTCATTATTGGCTAGCTCAAACACAAAACTTAATTTGTCGAACACTAAGGCCTCAAACTCACAATGCTATCATTAGCTTTGCTTGTAATTCAAGTTTGAATTAAATAAGTTATATAGTACAATTATGCCATAAAAATTCTCAAACATACAACACTCCATTGATCAAACTGAAGTTGAGTCCAATATGAACCCCTAGTTTGTTAGGGCAATAGACTTCACTTAACCCATCTATCTCATGATCATAACTCACCGTACATCAAATGCTTATGTATGCATACAATCTCCGCCATCCACCTTTTGGCCAACACATCTTACTCAGAAGTCAACAAACTGAGCTCCTCAGTGCCAACCCCAGTTATCACCCTCTTACTTATACCTTACTTATTATGCTTACTTTTCACTACATAACATGTATGTTATACTTGTACAATTATGCAATGCTCTTACTATCTGACAATCCCGCAATATACCCTCCAGTCCAAACCACACCAATCTACTCCAATCCTTGCTTGTCAAACTTACAATTGTCATCTTCTATCATATGTTTACACATTCACATCCAACTCTATACCAAACCCTCTATCACCTCTTATCGTTCATCGCCCATACATCTACCCACACACATACACACACACATCTATCACATAGGTGTATAGCCATCACACATACTTTCATACAACTAAATCCATACATAGCTTACCAATATACTCGCTAGCCATCACTAGTACACACACAATCTACATATGTAGGTTACCAACATACTCTCTAGCCATCACTAGTACATACATATTCTACATACGTAGCTTACCAACATACTTGCTAGCCATCACTAGCACACACATGGTCCACATATATAGCTTATCAACATACTTGCTAGCCATCACTATCACGCACAATCTACATATGTAGGTGTAACACCCAAAATTTTTCATCACATTTTCTTAAAATGCACGGAATTTTTTTTGTAATATAATGGTTATAAATCAGAGGGAAAATGACAAAATCAAAACCTATGAAAATATTTTATAATTTAAAACACTTTACATCCAAAATTTTCCTCATTCGATCAAACATCATATGGTCAAAGCAAATATCTCCAAGCGCTACTCGAAAACAAACGTACGACTAAATTACCATGATCATGGATTTTTAAATACAAATAACTCCCAGGCATCACTGAGTACAAGTCCCATAAACAGTACGCTGTCTGATCCAAATTAAAAGTCCAGAAGGTATAAACACTTTAATTTTTATCTCACCCAATATATTAGATCGTGGCACAAAAATAATACTCTCATTGAGTAAAATGTACCTGAATCAAAAGAAGAAACTGTCCACTGCAGAATCAAGTATCCATCTCTAGGAGCTCTCTAACACAACCTGCAAAAGCCTCCCAAACAACGGGGCTAAAAAAAATAGGGTAATGAGTATTTTCATACTCAGTAGGAAAATACCCAGTAGGGGAATCTAAACAATGAACCCAATAAATTCATAAAATACATGAGTTCATGCAACTCAAACATGAAGCAGTCAACATAATATAATCATGTACATATGCATATAATAATGCATAGCAGACCAATGAAAGCAAACTTACACAAACACCCTTAATTAGGGTCTTACAACTTACTCATACCATCATACGCATACTCAAAACCTTACACATACTTATACGACCTTACTCGTACAATCTTACACTTACAATCCTCTCAGAATCATATGCTTACAGTCGTGCTAAAAAACTTACACTTACATTCTTACTAAGAATCATTATCTTACAGTTGTGCCCATATTCATACTCATACAACTTACATGTACTTGTACAACCATACTAGTACAATTTTACGCTTACTGTCATACTCAAACATACGCTTACAATTGTACTCATACTATCGACCACTGAAGTTTATTACAACTAATAAGCTCTAGCATCAAAAAAGAAAAGAATGTCACTGGGCATCGCCTTAACCTTCGGGGAGTGACTAGACACCATGGACTTTTCCGAAGGCAAGGCAGACCTATGCTCATAAGGCATAGGATCAAACAAGTAAGAGTAGATCCATGATACTACTTACCTGAGCATGCAAACATACACCCACACATAAGGGGTCATACAATTGCCCACACATAAGGGGTCTTATAGTGCCATACAATTGCCCACCATTATGGGTCTTATAGTGCCAGTGCCACTCTTGGGCAGAAATCATACAGTGCCACTTGGGCAGAAACATGCAGTGCCAGTCTTGGGCGGAATCATACTATGCCACTCTTGGGTAGGAATCATACAACGCTCTCAACAGAGCATCAAATGTCTGGGCTTATACAACACACAAACTAAATCAGAAACATACGTCGCTCTCAACAGAGCATCAAACGTCTAGGCTTATATAGCACACAGACCAAATTGGAAACATATGTAGCTCTCAACAGAGCATCAGACGTCTGAGGCTCTATACAGCTCTCAGACAACATCCCACACGATAAATACCATGGCAAGACATAAGAAATGCTTAGCCAACTCATTATCGGCTAGCTCGAACACGAAACTTAATCCGTTAAACTAACCCTCAGGTCTCAAACTCACAATGCTATTATTAGTTTTCTCATAATTCAAGTTTGAATTAAGTATATTATGTGGTACAATTATGCCACACAAACTCATAGTCCTCAACTGATCAAACCGAAGCTGAGCCCAATCGAAACCTTAGTTCGTCAGGGCAGCAAACTTCACTTACCCAACCATATCATGATCAACTCACCATACATCAATCCTTACATAATCATATAGTCTTCGCCATCCACCTTATAGCCAAAACATCTTACACATACATCCTCAAATTGAGCTCCTCACAGTAGATCCCCGTTATCCCCCTCTTACTTAAAATCTCACTTATTATGCTTACTTTTCACTTCATAATCTGTATGTTATGCTTGTACAATTATGCACGCTCTTACTGTCTAATAAACCTCCATAAGGCTCCAAGCCTAAGTCCTCTTACTTACTGAACCCCTGACGTACGCTCCAAACCGAACCAAACCAATCTGCTCCACTCCTTGCTTGTCAAACTTACGTCAGTTGTCTTCTATCACACTCTTACACATCCACATACACATCCAACTCCATACTAAACACTCTATCACCCTTTACCATTCATCGCCCACATGTATAGTCCACATATGTAACTAACTTACAATCACTAGCCATCACTAGCATGTCCATAAAACACGTACGTAGCATCCTGACATATTCGCTAGCCATCACCAGCGCATACATATTCCACATCCATAAAACATACATACATCTCATATATATCATATGTGTCTCAACGTGGCATAATTCATTATCTTACATCATGCAAACAGATCATGGCTTGATATCCAAAACATGGAATCATACAATCCTAGCATGTTGCTACTCATTCAAAGCATGTTATCATGAAATTACGAGTTCAAAGCTCCCTTACCTAATAATCATAACGTTTGATGGCAAGCATATGACAGTGGCAGCGTCGATGGCAGAGTTGGCAACCAAAAGCTTTCCTAGCTAAGAGAGCCGTTGTCCTGAGGTTTTAGGAAGCGCCGGAACTACTCATGGCCAAACAAGGGTGATACATGTCAATGCGAAAAATCTATGATCCACGGCGGCACACTAAGGTGGCCGGGAGAAAGATCGTGCCAACGAGTGGCAGGTGCTATCGAAGGTCTAAGCGTACACACTAAAATTCAGCCGACGGTTGAAAAATAATCAACCGGTCACAAGACATCGAAATTGACCGTGGACAACACCCAACGACATCGATTCCTTGTTTACAAGGGCCCACATAAGGGCAAAGGGCATGGAGTGACTCTCAAGGACGAAGGAGAGGTGGTGGACTCTGATGTCAACTCCAGATGATGGCGGAGCCATCCAACGGTTAGGCGACGCCAAAGCAACACCAAAACCCTAACCCGCATGCGCGGCTACATGCACACGCAGCCAAATGGGAGGGGGAGAGGCTAGACAGAGGCGATCCAAGGCTCATAAAGGGCCGACAGGGCTAAGGCCCTAGTGGTGGCTAATCGAAGCGGTGACATCACCAATCACACACAACCAAAATAATAGGTGCAGGCGGTTGTACATTTCGCATAGAGAGGACAGGGAAGGTTATGGGTCGAGCAAAGGCCGCAAGGCCATCACTAGCCAAGGCCTATGCAGGTGAACTTGTCCACCTTCGGTCAAGGTAGGCCATACAAATTCTTGCAAGAGGCTGTCCAGTACCGACGACATAAAATGGACAAGAGGGGTCAATAGGCAAATATGCCAGTGAACAGAACTAGCTAGGGCTATGACCCACAAGGGGAAGCACGAGTCTAATGAGGTCGAACTGGCCAAGGGTGATGACCTAGCCATCTCAGGCTAAAATTGGCCAAAATGAGGTGGTCTAAAGGTCACTCGATGTCCAAAGGTGCTACGATGCCCCAAAACATAAAGGGGCCGAGGGACATGAGGAGGAGCACGGGTCAAAGGCGATCACACCAGGTTAGGTGGGGCCAAGCTAGGGTGGCCCCATTAGCACCAAGCCAGGCAGAGCCGAACAAAGGTCTACTAAGTCAAATCCAGTGTCCAACTGGTGGTGGCAACCCGTTGGTAGCCCAACACAGAGAGGGTAGACCGATTTGGGCTAAAAGACACAGGGGAAAAGAGCGGCCCTTTATAGGGCGAAGGGGAAGGAAGTCAAGTGAGGTGGCTCCCCAACATTGTTGGACTGAGACTGGGTTCGGCCAGCCATAACCAGCCACCGGCGGCGGCTGCAAAAACAAAAAGCTAGAGGGGGCGGTTCTGGCAAAAAATAGGGGCGAAATGCACTGGTGGAGGAGAGAAGGAAGCAGTGGGGGAGGAATCAGGCCGAGTGGGGTGGCCCACTACCTTCGCCGGGTCAAGGCGGAGCCCGACAGAGGTCCGGTCGGCCATGGATGGCCGTTGGCGGCCACTATTTAACCAAAACAGTGCACCAATGAAACAGGACAGAGAGGGGAAAATGAGTGGGGCGGCAGAGCAGAGGCCATTGGGACCGGGAGGAACAACTTCCCACCATTGCTGGCCCGAGGCGGAGCCATGGCCGGCCAGGCCTTGCTGGCCCATGGCGGCGGCAAAACAATACAAAAAAGAGAGAGAGGTCTAACCGGGGGGAGGGTGGCCCGGCCATGGGGGCCGGGACGGTGGTCCCCTGCCGTTGCATGGCTAGGGCAGAGCCGGTGGCGGTGGCCCTACGGCTCATTTGCAGCAGTAGCAGTTGAGACAGAGAAAAACCAGAGGGGGGGTCATCTTATTCAAGAATTTTTTGGATTGGGCTCAGCCGAGCCCGAGCCCAATCGTTAAATCTATTTTTTTTCACTTATATACCCATCACACGCTTACCTCTTGTTTACACGTTGTAAGTCTAAAATTTTCGCCAAAAGCGCACAACGAGGCCTGCGGCCTATGACTAAGCCCCACACCTGACTCTACGGGTACAAATACCGAAGCTGAATGCGCCGCAACATCATTTTTTTGCCAAAAATGATCAAAAAATAGCAAATAAATTACAAAAAATCGTAGGGAAAATCAGGGGCATTACAATAGGTTACCAATATACTCGCTAGTCATCACTAGCACACACATACTTCAAACATACTTACATCTCACATACATATCATATGCATTTCAACATCGCATAATTTATGCTCTTTATCATGCAAACAAATCATGATTTAATATCCAAAGCATTCAATCATACAATCCTAGCATGCTGCTATACATTCAAAGCATGCTATCATAAAATTACGAGTTGAAAGCTCCCCCACCTCGTAATCCATGATGTTTGATGGCGAGCACATGACAGTGGCAACGTCGATGGTGGAGTTGGTGGCCAAAAGTATTGCCAAGTTGAGAGAGTTGCTATTCCAAGGGTTTAGGAAGTGTTGAAAGTACTCACAGGCAAACGTGGTGACACAAATCAATGTGGCAAAATCCGCGATCTATGGCGGCACACTAGAGCAGACGGGAGAAAGGGCGTACCAAAAGAAGTGGTGATGCGTCCAGAAGTCGAGGGTGTACTAATTGATGGCTGGCCAGCGGCTGGGAAGTGCTTGGCTGGCCATAAGATGTTGAAATTGGCCATGGACAGCACCCAACGACATCAATTTCACGTCTACACGGGCCCACATAATGGCGGAAGGCAAGTGGCAACGCTCGAGGACATAAAAGAGGTGGGGGGGCTCTGGTAATCAAATCAATTGGTGGTAGAGCCAGCCGATGGTGAGGCGGCACAAAAGTGGAGCCTAAGTTCTAAATCTCATGTGCGACCACAAGCACACATGACCAAAAAGGGCCACTCAAAGGGGAGAGGGGCTAGACAGTGGTGGCTCAAGGCCCTAAAGGGCAACAGGGCTAAGGCCATAGTGGTGGCCAGCGGAGATGACAATAATGTCAATCGTCACCCAAAACCAAACACAATGGTGCAAGTGGCGTGCATCTAGCACGGTATAGGGACAGAGGCAAGCCGTCCACTCCGTGCGGAAGGGTAATCGAGACAAGTGGGGCTGGTACTCGCTATCGCCACCAAATGGCCCACGGCTTGAAGGTGGCAACGACCAAAGATGCACCCAAATCGTCTGACCGGCCGAAAAAATAAACGAACAATGAGGCAGAGGAGAAGAGCGAAGGGTGCATAGGAGGTCGATCCGGCCAAATATGGGATGGAGGGGTTGTGGCCGATTGGAAACCGTTGATAGAGGCAATGAAATAGTCCTCCAAAGGCCAAAATCATATTGACATAGTGAGCAGAAAAAATGAGGAAAAGTACCAGCAGCTCGTAGAGGAGCATGGCAGTAGCATGGCTCGCACGTATGGAATCCTGGCGGCAGCAAACAGAGGCAAAATTAGGGCTGGGAATCGGGTCGGGTCAAATTGGGTCGGGTTGGCCTTGACCCTCACTGAAATCAGGTCGGGTCATGACCCGACCCTATTTTTAAATCGGGTCAAAAATCCAAACCCTAACCCTACTTAAGTCGGGTCGGGTATGCGGGTAACCCTACTTTTTTTTTACAATTTTTTTATTAGACTCATATTATATACCTTCTCTTTTTGCAAAGGGTAAACACAAATAAAATTAAATACATTACAACATTAATTTGAAATGTTTGGTTCTTTGGCTAATTTGTACATACATTTTTTGTAGTAGACATCAACGAAAACCTTAGAGGTATAATGTTGCATTTCCTCCATTCTAAGAGAATGATAACAAAATAGACCTTCAATGTTTATTTACTCATGATCAGCCTACTTGGCTTTCGATATTCAACATGTTTTAATTTCAAAATTCTAATAACTACTTCTATATAGATGCTCATAACCTTACCCTCCTTTGCAACAGGTGACACTTGATTACAATTTTCCTCCTTCGAAAACTGTCCCTCATCAAGCTCTATTATCTACCTATCTGGATACATGTTCCTAACCTGCTCCCTATTATAAATGTCAAGCCTTCAACAAAGAGCTAAATTTAGTGTGCGATGTGTCCTTTTAAAGGAAAGATGATGAGTAATGAATACAACAAAATATGACATATTTTTATTCCATTCACCACACCTAAAAAAAATAGAAAATAAATTAAACTATATATAAATTAACTACACTTTGAAGATACTGTCTTCTGTTATCCCAAAATGGATGTCTACTACAAAGCAAAATATATGTGATCACACCTATGCTCCAAACAACTAATTCATGCTTAAATTTATGTTTAATCACCTCTAGTTAAACATAGTATGCACTAAACAAACACTATAATAATAGTATAAATAAGTCCAATAGACCAACACTATAATAATAAGGTTCTTTATTATTTGTAGTCGGGTTGGTCGGGTTGTGCGGGTCGGGTACGACCCGACCCTAAATTCAAAACGGGTCAAGAGACTAAACCCTGACCCTACTTGTAGTCGGGTCAGGTGCAGGGTTAAGCGGGCCGGTTGGATTTTCCCATCCCTAGGCAAAATAGTCTTCTGGCAGCCTAAACACGAATTTAGACAGTGAAAAAAATTGAGAAAAAAGTTGGTACCTCGCGGTGGTTCAAGGAGGACATGGCGATGGTCCAAGCTGGTACCAATGGACTTGTGTTGGCAAGGTGAAGTGGATCTCGATAAGAGCCATTAGAATCCGATGATGGAGGAGGCACGAGGGGAGTGACCTGAAACTCTCTCGGGTTCCTTCTCCAACGTTCTGGATGCTCTTGAGAAAGTTTATTGGACACAGTTCTTTTGAGCCGCGATCCACCTTATTACTCCTTTTTTTCCTTTTATGTCCTTATCACGCATTAACCTCCTGTTTACGCATCGTATATCCAAAATTCACTCAAAAAGTGCGTGTCGAGGCTCGCGACTAAGCCTCATACCCGACTCTATGGGTATAATACTGAGGTCAAATACATAAATACAAATACACCAAATCGTCACATTTTCCTGCCAAAAATGATGAGAAAAATACCAAGAAAATCATAGAAAATCGTAGACAAATTAGGGACATTACATCGACCAAGTGTCCCAACATGGCCAACTAAGTGTGTGCATCATTGCGTACATTCTGTGCAAAGTTACACACACATGTGCAACATTGTGGGTCTTCTCCGCATGCCTGTATACATGGTGTGCAACATTGTGGCAATTCCCGCAACGCATGTATACTTAGTATACAACACTTCCACATGTGTGTGCACCCCAACACGTGTCACAGATAGTCAACTTCGCTACCCTGTGGCATGCCGCCATGAGTCCACAATGTTAGCAAAGCTCGACATTGAGCGCCATGTTGCCTTCCACGACAACAAGGTCCTCAGCCGTATGTGACGTGCTCGTCTCATAGTCCTCTCCTGCTTGTCTTCATGCCTGCATAGAACAATTAGAAATTCAAGTCAAAGCAACAGTTTTAGAGAATACCGATGTGAAGGCTGCTCTTGTTGCCAACCAAGTTGCACTTGATTGCCATTTTGCCATGTAGGAGGAAGCAAATAGTTAGATTCTCTGCTCCAACCTTGCTCACGGACGTCGTGTGCTCGCTCCAAATGTATTTGTCATAGCCTTCTTCCGCCTTGTCCTCTATGGTAATTGCCAGTCGGACTGACCCTTCTCCGCCATCAATCACGTTTGTCCCGTCATCGGCCGATTCCACTGCTCTCGCTTGATAGATTTCCCTTTTTTGTTGCTAGCAATGTCCTTCCAACCATAGGTTATTTTCTCACAATTGTCGACCGATTTTGCACTTCCACCGGCCACCCAGATCCAGGATCTACTTGGCTTTTCTACCCCATAACTCAGCAGTGCTGCTCCCATTTTTTTATTCCCTTTCCCCCTTTGTTGGAACTTCATCAGCCGAACAAGACACCTTTTTGCCATCTACTCTTCCATCAGCATTGTCCTCGGCCTTAGCCGCATCCTGATCAATAGTTGAGCTACAGTTCCATCCTCCTCTGGCCTCCAGTGTTCAACTGGGTGTATCTGCCCTGAACCGGGACAACTTCTCCACCCCATTGAATTCTTTATGGCTTGTCCAGTTCTAGTAGCCTTCAGATAGACCGCCTATCATAGATTTCACCGCCCCTTGCTTCCTCTACACTAGTAGTAGTGACAACCCCAATCCACGTTTGATTTGTTGCCCAACCACCATTTGTGTTTGCTCTGATAGCCAAAGGACAACGCGTTGTCTCCCTCTTTCCAGTCGGTCCTTTCATTCCTATCGTCGAAGCCTCCACCCAACAGTTCCTTCCCCATCTAATTTCGGGTTCGCTTGCACTCCAGATTGCACGAAGTCATCCTCATGCTCCTTGTCAATTAAGTGGGCCCCCTTATATGGGTCTAGTAGCCTGGGCATGGCCCTTTTTCCACCGTGGTCCCCCCAGGCCCACCCTACGCACCTCAATCAACTGCCACATGTTTCCTTGCATGCATGTGGCCCTTATCCAGATGCATGCACCCCTCTCAAATAACATATTGACTATGGTGATGTTTTGGATGAGATAGACTATCATGAGCATGTAGGACATCTCGTGGGCATGGTCAGACTGCACCAACTACCCTTTCACATTGGTTTGGATCTGAAAGGACATAATTTGCTTTGAAGTCAGCCTTGATGAGTAGTAGTGCTCGAGAGAAGTAGTGCTCAAGACTTGCTACCTCTCCGGGTTGAAAAGAGTGGAATGCTATATGTGCTATTTAATGAGATGTCTGGACCCTCACAATCCAGGTGGTAGGTCTGAGTGCATTGGCTTACCACATATAGTGCTTGGGACTATCTTGATGAACATTAGTGTTCAGGACCGTCTTGATGAGCAGTAGTGCTCGGGACTATCTTGATGAGCAACTGGTTTTTGACCTTGATGAGTAAGTTTATTTCTCTCTCTTTTATGAGACATTTACCAATTATTATTATTGTATGTGTATGTGATGTTATGCTCAATTACGCAGTTATTGTGTTGGGATGAGGGAGCTTATATTACACATGTGGGTATGGCTTAAATTGCATATTGTGTAGGATAGTGTGTTTGAGTCACTAGCATTGCAGGGTGAATGTTTTTATTATGAAATAGATTTGAATGATATATGTATGTTGAGAAGTCATTTATGTAAGATATGATTATGTGTACACATGATGATGTATTATTGATGTGAGTTATATTAACCCATGATGCACGAGAGGCATGAAAATTTGATGATGAGATGTTATGGGATTATAGCATAATATGCAGATGACTTGAATAGGTGATGATGTATGATATAAGAATGTATTCATGAGATATGCTAGAGATAGTATGATGTGCATATGACATGAGTAGATGCATATGGATGGTAAATTATGACATGAATGTGTAGGTTTATGTGGATATTCCAGGATGAATGGGTATGATGGAGTATTTGTTTAATAAGTATTTTGTGTTTATGTCTATGATGTCATTTTAAATTTATTTTTCATATTTAAAAACCCTTGCTGAGCTGGTGGCTCACCCCTCTTTGTTGTATTTTTGTTTTGAGGCTACATGTCGTGCCATGCAAGGGGTTCGGATGGACTTTTTGTGGAGCGTATGCATGATGATGTACTTAAGAGGGGTTACTTAGTGGGAAGCGTTTTTTATGCTACATGCTAAGTGTGAGCCGAGCGTAAGAAACACCTGGGAGGCGTTGATTTTCAAGATTGACGGCACACACGGTAGCACACATTAGTGTAAGTATTAGTTACGCTTATGTGCACCACTGTGTGCGCTGTCAATTTGAAAATCAACGCCTCCTAGGCATTCCTTACGCTCGGCTCACACTCTTCAGGGAGCATAAAAAATGCTTCATACTTGGAGATCTTGAGATGTATGGTTGCTTATGTAGCATTTTTGTATTGGGACTTTTATCTACTTGGTTACACTTTACACTCTATTAGCTGATGTCGGCTTAGAGTTTTATTAGTCGGTTTGGGTTTATATTTTATACTTGAGCCAAGTGTGGGCTATTTTGGACTAAGTATGTAGGTTGATGTAATATCCCTAATTTTTGCGGGTTTCAAAATTTAAATACGTGGAAATTATGGTGTTTGACCTATTGACATTCTTATTAGAATAACTTTCCCCCTAGATAGAATTTTGGGATGAAACTAATTCTATTGGAAAGTAGACAGAAAGAGCTTCGAAACGCCACCAAGAATGTGCAAATCGAAGTTCGGATGAGGGAGATACGACCATTTGAAGTTGAATATATCGTGCAGGACTCATTTACCCGAATTAAACGTGTGAACTGTCCGTTTAAGTTGCGATACGGGCCCGATCAATTACTATTCCGAAATTGGATTTTTGAGGCCTAATTTCTCATGGGATTAGGAGCCCTAATCCTATGACTATAAAAATAATTAATTAGGGCTAATAGAGGGGAGCTTTTGGGGGGTCTTTTTGCCCGATTGGGGGAGCTTTTTGGCCGGTGAAGGAAAGTGAATTTTCTGGCGAGACTCTAGCGAGGCGTTGGCAGTAGTGGATCGACAACAACTCGGCCTTAAAGGTAAGATTTCGAATTGAAACTGACGAAGACGTCGTTAATTAATTTTATTGAAAGTTATAGTGATTTCTGCAAATTTCTGTAAATACTGTTCACGCGGTTAGTGAATAGTACTTTCAAACGCCGGAGTCATCGTAGAAAAGGGGGCCGTTGGCCCTCGCCATGGCGACCGTGGCTCTGGCCACGGAAGCCCAGACTCCGGCGGCCTTGGCGGCGGCAGTGAAACTGCCACTGCAAGCCGTCTGGTCGTCGCAAGAAAAAAAAACAAACAAACAGCGAGACTGCCGCTCGCTGCACTAGCCGAGGCCATGCCGGCCCAGGCCACAACGACCCTGGATGCACTGGCCTGGGCTGCGCTGGCCCCGGCCGTGGCAGCTTTGCCATCTGAAAAAAAAAAAAGAAAAAAAAAAGAGTGACAGTAGGGGAATGTGGCGGTTTTGGCCACCGTCCGGCTATCAGACGGCGGCGGGACCGACGCCGTCGGTTCCGACGTGTTCCGGTGGTCGAAAAACCGGTGAGCCGCCATCCCTTTGCCATGGTAGCGGGGGTGGCGCCGCCAGAGGCCGAAACGCCTCTGGCCGGACGCGGGGAAGATGACCCGCGTTGCGGGTTGTCAACCCAAACCGACCCGGTCCGGGTCGGTTTTAAAAAATAAAGAGAGAAGAAGAAAAGAGAAGGGAGTGAACCGGGTCCGGTTCAAGGGGTTAATTGTGTCAAACAAATCTTAGAAAATTATTATTGGACCTGGAGAGGTTTGGAATTATTCTGACCGAGTTTCAGCTTGGGGAAAAATCCTAGAGATTATAAAATAACCTTTTTACCCCTGGTAGTTAAGTTATCGTGTGAAAATCACTTACCTGATTTAGAGGCTCCTGTTCAAAGGCCTTTGAGTTGATCTAAAAAGTGGAAAAATTCTCAGTGATAGTTTAATGTGTAAACTAATTATAGGCCAAACCACTTAGTGAGGAAAAATCCCAGTGAGTGGATAATTGACCCTTTTGTCCTTAGGGTTTATAGTAAACCGTTAAGCAAACCTGGGTCGGTTCAAGGGGTTCATGACCCCGTTACACGCCAAGAAAATTACACAGAGTCCATGAAGGCCAGTAGTACCCTTGAGTTGAATTTTAGACCCATTGGATATCATTAAGGCCTTAAACCAAATAACAAAAATACCCTTATGAGTGGACCGGCCCTCATTCACGTGAATGTTATTAATGGGCCAATGTGATACTGAAATCTTTTGAGAGGTTAAAGAATTACCCAAGTGCATAGAGGACTGTATCCAATGTTGGATAATTACTCTAATGCCCTTGGGTGTATTATGACAAGTTTAATAAAGATTTAATAAGTTAACCCATGGAGGGTTAGGGCACGAGAGCTCGAGTAATTATAATATCATTGTTGATTTTGATTATTGATATTATGATCTGTTTGAACCTTTGTGGTTTTAACTGTTTATGTTGTTCTTCGTTTTGATTTTTGATATTGATGTTGTGATAGTAACTTATCACTAGGTGAAAATTATTGAAAGAATAATTGTTTGGGGTTTGATAGCTTTGGATTGGGCAAGAACACCTAATCAAGATAAAGACTAAAATACCTCAGAGGGGTCTAGGACTAGTTCATACAGTGAACAAAGCCTTTGACCTAACGATTTGCCTTGGTTGATGAACCGATGACATGTCTCGAGTTGTAAACCTTAGTCTAAAAGGGACTAATAGGGTTTGGGATAGTCATTCGGAATCCTAGCTTATAGATGAGCAAGATAGGGTTTAGAATGGTTTCCTAAGTTTTAGTTCTATTAAGGAGTCGCTAATTTGACCGTGTAGTTGCACCTCCCCATTGGAGGGAGTTCTTTGTGAGCCGGGCTCACCACAGATTTATTGAGGATCTTTTTAGTGTACACGCAATTAGGGTCGCTGACATCCTGCTTGGTTGGTGTCTCTAACCACTTCTGTTCAGGTACAGTTGTGGGCCATGCCCTTCCACTCCGGTTAGGTCCTTATGGGCTAGGTTGGGAGATGGCACTTCCTGGTGGATTCCAGGGGCCTGGTGGATTCTAGGGTGTTTCGTTATCATTTGTCACTTAGGTTGACATTGGATGAGTCTGTCTAGCATTGAGATTAGATGTGAATATTAATTATCAAACAATGGTTCGATAAATAATTAATAACATTGATTGATATTGCTTGTTTAATTAGAACAAGTGGAACGATTAAAGGACTTGCATAAAATGTAGGTAGCTTGAAAATAATTAAGCATTGCATGGGTGATGCTATGCTTCTTAGTATAGTGTAGTTTTTAGGTAGAACTACGTCTGTATCCGATCTTGTTGGAAACATTGGAGATGTTGTCTGATGAGTACGTAGACAACTAACATCGGGTGATGTTGGCCCAATCCGAAAAATATTAATAAAGCCTTTTGTCCTTTGGAAGCTCTTCTCCTGTAGGCGGAGATGCTCCATTGTGGTTATGGTTGTTGTTTGGTTTGCTTTGTTGCAAATTCTCCAGGCGACGACAAATGAGACCAAGGCAGGCGAGCACAAGAGGTTTTCGCATTTTTGTAACTCTGATACGTAAGTGTACCTTAAGCGTGAGAGTCAATTTGTTATTTATTTTCAAACGAGTGACAGACTTGTACTTAGATGGATGAGCTGGTCTTTATGAATTTTTAGACGTAAAATAATATCATATGATTTGATATTCTTATTTGTGAACCTCAGTTATCATGACCTGGATATTTAATCGAAGGGTTTATTTTGTATTAAAGAAAAAAAAATTCTACCTACTGTTCTTGCTATTTAAAAATAGTTTTAAAAATCCGAGTCGTGACAGTTGATGTGTGGACTAATTTTTTATTTAATAGTCATTTATTTTTCTCATTTCACTATTGTATAAAGTTGATGTGTACAACTTTATACTAAACTACCCAAATAGGGGTTAAATCTTCCACAATCAAATATTACTTTGTCGCATTATGTGCCGCCTTCCCTTTAGATCGGGTTCAGCTCGAGGATAAGTGTGCCAGAGCGTGACACACAAGCCCAGTCAACAAACGCAACCAGTCCAACACAAGTGCCAATAGCTAGTCGACGACCCAACGGCTTCGTACTACCCATCATAGTGATCATCGGGGTTCTTCTCCCATTCTGTATATTGCCACCATCACTCGGCTGTGACAGGGCGGGTTGGAACCCCAAATGTCATCTATCTATTCTCTTCTCACTGGGTGTACGACAAGCCATTGAAGATGCATGAAGTGGGGTAGGACGACCAAACAACGGATGGAGGGGAAGGCTGGGTGTCAGCAAGCTTGGCCTAGGTAATAGGGAAATGTGAAACGGTTACGGTTCCGGGTTCGTATTTAATTCCATATCGGTTCCTAATTTGTTATGAAAATTTGATTTTGGTTCGATTCCTACAAAAACTGATCTAAATTCTAAACTAAACCGAGATATACAAGCCTAAGCCTAGTTGAATACTTTAAAAAAAATATTATAAATTTATTTTTTATTTTAAATGTAGGTTTTAACCTTTAATAATAATTATTAATTTTTCAACCTAACTATTATTATTAGAGAGAAGGATTATGGTACATTCTCCACCAACCATTTCCAATGAGCGTGGCAGGATAGACAAGAGTAATAATAACTCACTCGTGAATGATACTTCTAGTGGCGCAATAAAACCTCAGGTGAGTGCAAAAGTTGTTTACTTTTTCCCATCAGAGTCAAATTAAATATCATGACGGTTGTTAAACTTGTCCCAAGATTCAACCTTTTTCCACCTACTTTTTGGACCATTCATAACTCTTCCAAATAGACTCAAAAACTCTCGAAGGCTGCACGTAAATTTTCTTACTCTTTCCGTCTATATTAATATAGCTTTAGTTTTTTTAAATAAATTAATTTTTATTTTTATAAAATATAAATAAAATTATTAATGTAAAATAAAAGGAGCACTGAATTTATGAGGTAGCTACTAATACATTGAAAATTTTATAAAAAACAATAAGCTTATTTTATATAGTTAAAGTATACTCTCTCTATTCTATATTAATAATTTTATTTAATTTTTAAAATAAATTAAAATTAATTTATAATTAAATAGAGCTATTAATTTTTAAGAGCATTATATATTTTATATTTCACACACTAAAATTATAGAGTAATATTACTCTTTTGAGAATTTCTTTTGGCTTGTCGAATTCTTTTATATGTATTTATCCAAAGGTATCATTGGGTGTTTTGACAAAGATAACAGTTTTAAAGATAAGAGCAAAGAGACTTCCCAAAGGGAAATTTTGGTAATTTGAGAAAAATTGTATTAAAGGTAAGGCTCTCTCTGATCATCAGGCCAAGCCAGCCAACTCTAAATATACTACTTGTCATGGGTGGAAAATAAGACTTCAACAAGGTCTCTTCCTCCTCATCCTCTTCTTGGCCTCTCCTGATCCCTCCTCTAATCTCCGGTTATGGTTCCCAACCCCTCAACTTGTTTATAACTCAATGTTTTACACGGGATTAAAAGTTAGAATCGCATCAATTAATAGTTGAAAAGGGGGCAAAGATCAACCATTCATAGAAAAATAACTTTTAATTAATTTACATAATTACAAAAGTTATAAAATATTGCAAAACATGTTGACAAAAAGTCAACACCAATATACATGATTAGATTAAGAAAAGTGGCTTACATATAAAATTCAAAAGGTGCAGATCCTCAAAGTTTTATAGGGTACCTTCATTAAAATCTATTCTTGCATTCACACTTATAACATTTGGGTATACATGATTATAATTATATTCAGTAGATAAAATTAAAGTATACTAACATGCTATAACATAAATTAATATAAAATATACAAAAACTATTCTTCTAATAGTTCATATAATTAACATTTGAAAGTCAATTTGAAAAAAAATCAAAATATCCATATTGGCTCACACAAAATCTGCATGTAATCCATTTATAAAGCATTTGAGAGGTTGATGATTTGTCCAAATGATAAAATGATGACCTAAAAGATAAGGCTTCAATTTAGTCACAACATAGATGATAGCCAGCATCTCACGCTCATAAGTAGATAACAATAGAGAACGACTAGACAAAGCCTTGCTATAAAAGGCAATGGGGCAATTATCTTGCATAAGGATGCACTAAGACCAACATTTGAAGCATCACTTTCAACAATAAATTTCTTGGCAAATTCTGGAAGAGCAAGGACATAGGTGGAAATGAGGGCTGCTTTGAGTGCAATAAAAGCATGTTCGGACGAATTAGACCATATGAAGCAGCTTTTTTCAACAAAGCTGTCAAGGGTGCAACAATAATGTCATAGGAGGAGATGAAGCATCTATAATAACCGGCAAGGCCAAGAAACCCTCGAAGCGCATGCGGAGTAGAAGGTTGAGGCCAATCTTGAATAGCAGAAATCTTGCTTGGGTCAATGGCAACGTCGTGTGCTAAAATAATGTGGCCCAAAAGTGACAAGACAAAACCTCCCCTTGACTGTGGACACTTTACATTTCTCGCGCTCGTAGGCGGTGGACAAAACCTCCCCTACCTGGAGATACTTTTCTTACAACGCTCATGTAGGCGACAAATAGACCTTCCCCTTACTCGGAGACTCTTTTCCCTTTCCGTGCCTGGGGATGTACCTCACACTACGTGGCCCTTCCATGGAGGATGAAGTTTCCCCTACTTGGGGCCACCTCCCTCATTGTGGCCCGGTGACGGAGGACAGAGCCTTCTCTTACTCCGGGCCACTTCTCTCTCTTCAAGGCTCGAGGGCAACAGGCATAGTCTCCTTTTAAACTGGGGAGTTTCCCCCTTATAGGATCATAATAAGAGGAGCAGACACTTCTGTTGCATAGAACACCCTCGAATTAGCTAAGAACACTTTTTGAACGGAAGAAAAATAGACTCAAAACAACTCTCAAAACTCCTTTAGAAGAATGGACGGAAATCGAAATTTATAGGAGATTTTGTGTGAGTGTACAAAGGAAAACAGATACACACGCACATATGCATGCCACATGTCAAACCCAAAAATGACCACATTTCATGGTCAGTGCGCGCCGCGTGTCTGTGGTGCAACGCGCTCTTCGACGGGCGTCCTGCACATGTTGCATGTTGAGACACGCGATCGCGCAGCCCTGCTCTACTGATGTCAGCTATTCCGTCTTTTCTTCAATTTATTATTATTATTTTATTAAAATATAATTCTAACTTCAAAACGCGATAACTTCTTATCCCGAAGTTAGAATTGCGTGTTCTTGGTACTGATGGACTCATATCGACGAGCCCTTCGAAACTAGACCCCACATGGGTAGGTTATCTTACATTTTTAAAGTGGATCCCACCCATGTAGCATGCTTTCCAAGGTAATAACTTTCCTTCCCGACCTCCATCTCGTGTCTTCTTAGATTTGTTATGCTCTTTACTTTGAGCTCTACACATATGCTAGGATTCCATCCCTTGAAACCCCTTAAAGCTTAATATAAAATTATGTAATTACCCCCTAACTCATCTGTATAGGTGTAACCGAAAAATGGGGTGTTACAACAGCCATCAGCCATGTAAGGAGTAAGACAAGTAAGAGGAGGAGTAGATGCATAAGTACCCACAGAACGGCTGACACAAGGCAGATCAAAAGATGGAGCACAAAGGGACAGGAGGGAAGAAGCCGATGGGTGTGAGAAAGTAGAACAACCAAGCTGGTTTAACTTCTCCTCACAAACACGAGCCATACGCATCGTTTTTGTGAAAGATGTGCGTGGAAAAGTCTACAATTCTACCTTAATATGAGGCTTAAGACCGGCTTCAAAGACTCCAATAAGGGCATGCTCAGATCATCCATGTAAGCGGTTCACCAAGTGCTCAAACTCATCCTAATAGTCTTGGACTGATCCCCGTTGGCGAACCTGAGGCAACAAACTCTTAAAATTATGATAAGGAGTCTGGCCAAAACGGAGGAGAAGAGCATGCTTGAAGCCAGGCCAAGTAATGTCTAGATGCTGAGCAAGGAACTGGTCAACCCAATGCATAGCATGACCCTCCATATAAAATGAGGCTAATTTGCACTATTTGTGAGCTGGAGTGCAATGGAAGTGAAAAAAAATGCTTTGCCCAAGAAACCCACTGATTTGGATCGTCGCCCTTGAAGATGGGGAAAGTGACACGAATCGGTTGAGCATGAATAGTAGGGTTTGGGCAGGACGAGCAGCTCCATGGGGGTAGTCAATGCAGCCAAGACCACGACGGCAAGGATAACCTATACGGTCATGGTAATCCATCTCCTCAATAAAAGCTTCTGCATCATCGATGAGCGGGTCCCCGAGCGTGCAAGGGAAGATGTGGCAGCTGGTCCGTGTGCACGAGACAAGGTGCATGTGGTACCACCAGGGCAAACTGGTGCTCAAAGAGAGGATTGTCCATAATATTAGCCCTAGGTTGAATCGGTAGGGTCTAGTTATATCCATCCCAAACCGAAGGCGTGGGACAGTGGAGGAGCGACAAGTCATCCGGGGGAAAAGAGAATGAGGAACGGGGGTGGAGGGCACATGGAGTGTCAGTTGACGGCGTAGGGGTTGTGGGGGGGAACAGGGCAGCGGGCAGATCATCAAAAACTAGACCAGAAGGCATATGGGTGGCAGATCGATCCCGGAGTGGTATGGAGGCGACTTGCGTATGTGAAACAAGGGGCAGAAGGGGCGATCGGTAAGTGACCATGGCCAGGGCGATGGCCGACGTCACAACGGACTGGTGTGCTGAGACAGCTGGCGTATGGTGTGAAGGTGGAAAGTAGAGAGGTGGTGGTGGGTCCACGGGGTGTTGTGCAGCGACGATCGTGGGGTTAAAGATGACGGAGGAGGTGGCTTTGAGGGCTAAGCCGGCGGCAAGTTCGGGTACAGACAGGGTGGATCGGGCTAGAATCCAATGTGCGGTGGCAGGGTCAGCCGCGAACGAGGCAGATTTGGCCGGAATCCCATGCATGACAGCAAAATTGTCCATAGATGAGTTGAATCCCAGATGCGGCGACCGGATCTGGAGAAAATGTAGCAGATGCGTGGGCGATGACGAAGGAGGGCAACAATGATAGTGGAGTAGATCCAATTTGGTGCAACCCCAGTGACCGGTATAGGGGAAACTCGCGGAAGCTATGGCAACTACGGAGAAAATGGTTTGGAAGTGGACACGACAACCACGGATGCTGGTGGAAGAAGGGGAAGTGGAAAAACATCACCTTTTTTCAATTTTGGAGGGTAGCAACGGCGCAACGTGCGGATATGAGATGGCAGAAGCTTGGGCGGCTGACTGAATTCAAACAAGGCCAGGGGAACCGACCGATGACAATCTAGGGGTGACTGGCGGTTGCTAAGGGGTGGCGATTGTTGTACATGTCTCAAACCCACGAACGCTCTACATTAGCGAAGAAATCAAGTGCAGAACTTGTGCTTTGTCTACACGTTCGTTGCGAGAGGCAGTAATGATTGTCTTCACATCGGTAAGCTCCAAAATCATTGATTTTACTTGAGTTTCCAACTACTGTGTGCAAGCATGAAGGCGAGCGGGGGAAGAGTCCGAAACAGGCATGTTGCAGAGAGATGAAGACTCTACGGTCGCGTGAGACGGTGCGACACCGGGTGTCGGGCTTGGTTGACATAGCAAGCTCTTCCATCATGACTAGCTCATGGCAAAAGAGGGTGGACAATAGGAAGCAGAATCACCCTCAACTACTAATGGCGTAGACCGGGAGGATCTACACAGAGATAATAAGGAAAAAAGTGAGAGAAGAAGAAGATTAAGCAAAAAATTTAAATAAAACTAACTGAATTCTGTATTTGATGCTTAGAATGGGTTGAAGCATATAATTTATAGAGAAATAAACTAATAATCCTACTAAAAGAAGGTAAACAAAACTAATCCTAACCAAAGTAGGAAATAGACTATTCTAGGAAGGTAAATTCAATAAGGCAACTAAAATCCTAATTAAAGTAGGAATATAACAAATACATTGGCCCACCAAGGAGGAGGAAGCCCACGGCTTGTCGAACGTCACTAGAGAAGATACACACCCATATGGTGCGAATTGATGACATGGACAGGGTTGTGGCTAATCCATTGATGAATTTCTGCCTTGGCCAAAAAAAATTGGCACAAGAAAGGGGATGATGTCAGGAAGATTGGTGTCAGCACTGCACCCAGATGGGTGGAGGATGTGCAAAAATTGGGTGTGGCTGGAATGTGGACAAAGATTCCATCTTTGGGCTTTGTATGGTGGAGGCGTGGCTAGAACAGAGCCTGCGGTGAGCTGGCAACATAGGACCCCATGGCTTCCCTCCTCTATGTTGAGGTTTCAAATGAGGACAAACTTGATGCAGGAGGAGGAGATGATCATGTCTAGCTTGCCAATCAGGGCAGTGATTGTAACGACCCGTTTTTCGGTTACGCTTAACCCGGGAGGGTTAAGGGTAATTCGGTAATTTGAGATTAATGTTAAGGGTGGTTTTCATTAGATGAAATACCCATAGCCAGGTAGAGCTTGGCATAATGAGCGTAATGATTCAAAGAACGCGTGAAATAGAGGTCGGGACCGGAAATTACGATATTTGAGAAACGTGCAATATAGGTGGGACCCACTTGGAAATAGTGTGTTTTGCTACTTTAAGTGGGTTGGTATCGAAGGGCTCGTCGATACGAGTCCAACGGTACCTAGAACGCGCGAATCCGATTCCGGGGTAGAAAGATGCGCGCGTTTGTAATTTTAAGTATAAAAATAAAAAAGAAAAATAGAAATTGGGTTAGCCGGCGCGCGGCGCGCGCCTGGCGCGCGCCGCAGCGCGAGCCAGCGCGGCGCGGCGCGGCGCGCGCCACAGCGCGAGCCAGCGCGGCGCGGCGCGACGCGCGCCGCAGCACGAGCCGGCGTGGCGCGGCGCGACGCGCGCCCGCGTTACCGCGGGCGCCGCGGTTTCGCGCGGGCCGCGGTTTCGCGCGGACCGCGATTCCGCGCGCGGTCGCGACCCGCGTAACACGCGGGCGCGACCCGCGCGCGTTTTCGGCGGGTGCCGCCGCCGGTTTTGGCGGCGTGGCGCCGCGGTTTCGGCGGCTCGGGGGGCTATTTAAACCCCCATTTCTCTCCATTCTTCACCCAGATTTTCATTTCCTCCGTTCTTGACCGTTCTGAGGCCGATTAAGGCCGTTCAAGACCCGTTTCCTACTAAATCGAGTATGCTCTACGCAATGGAGCTGTCTGTTCTTTGAGTTGAAGACCGTATGATGAGGAAACGTCCGAAGACAAGAGGAGGTCCTGCCCGTTATCTTCATGCACCGACAAACTTCGTTTTCTCTGTTTCTGGTCATCCCAACTTCGATTTAGTCAGTCCAAGAGGCGTTCTTGACTAAATCAAGTATGTTCTACACGATTGAGAGGTCCGTTCTTTGATTCGGCAACCGTATAAGGAGGAAATGCCCCAAGACAAGGAGAGGCTCCACCCGTCATCCTCGAGCAACGAACAAGAAATATGGGCCCGGAGCAAGACGGGATTTTGTCCGAAGTTGCCAAGCTACATCAAGAGAAGTAATCTAGACTAGGGGAGGTTCTGTCCGCCACTCACGGGCACAGGAAACGAGAAGAGTCTCCGGTAAGGAGAACATTTATACGTAGTCTTTCTGTACAGGACGAGGAACATATGAAGGCTAAAGGAAGCTCCGTCTAATATCTTTGGATCTGAAGGGAAGGATGTCATGCTAGGTGCCTATATGCCATGCTATGTGCCTATATACTATGCTATGTGCCTATATACTATGCTATGTGCCTATATACTATGCCATGTACCTATATACTATGCCATGTACCTATATGCCATGCTAGGTGCCTATATGCCATGCTAGGTGCCTATATACTATGCTATGTGCCTATATACCATGCTATGTGCCTATATACTATGCTATGTACCTATATGCCATGCTAGGTGCCTATATGCCATGCTAGGTGCCTATATACTATGCTATGTGCCTATATACTATGCTATGTGCCTATATACTATGCTATGTGCCTATATACTATGCCATGTACCTATATACTATGCCATGTACCTATATGCCATGCTAGGTGCCTATATGCCATGCTAGGTGCCTATATACTATGCTATGTGCCTATATACCATGCTATGTGCCTATATACTATGCTATGTACCTATATGCCATGCTATGTGCCTATATACTATGCTATGTGCCTATATGCCATGCTATGTGCCTATATGCCATGCTATGTACCTATATGCCATGCTATGTGCCTATATGCCATGCTATGTACCTATATGTCATGCTATGTACCTATATGCCATGCTATATACCTAGATGCCATGATATATACTTATATGACGTGTGTGGTCTCGCTCTAGGGTAGAGCGAGACATGTAATTTGTGTTCTCGGTCTCGGCTCAGTGATAGAGCGAGATACGTGTATGAGATTCCGATCCCGCTCTATGGTAGAGCGAGATGTACGATTCCGTTAATTTATTAACTTCCGCTTGACTCCGATATATGATGAGTGTTTGTATACTCCGATTAAATATTCGGAGATATGTATTTTATACGTATGATTTTGTGATGTTTGTAGTATGTAGTAGCCATTAGGCAGAACTACGTTCGGATCCGATCGTATTGGGATAATATCCAATACGTACGTAGGCAACCAACGGCAAGGCAACGTTGGCCCGATCCAAATCATTATAATAATATGTTTTATTTTACACGCGACGAACTATGAAGCTTCGTCGTGTGTATATGTTCGTTACAACCTAAGTCTACGTACGAGGAAGCCTTAAAGCTCCGTAGTGCGTAGACGAACGTTGTACCTCTCGCACTCAGACGATGATTCCTGGCTCAAGGAAAAAGAAAAAAATTTCCTATTGGCGATTTTGTGGGCCCGGCTGGGGTCGGGTCGTCACAGTGATGGCCATCACCACGTCGGTGTGACCCTTCATCGGCGCCCGGAGAATGAGGGATTCCACCATGGCCGCTCTGTTTGCTACTGAATCTCTCTGATGGCTATGGGTGAGTGAAGGTATTGTGGTGAAATAAAAAAAAAGTATCGGGCTTTGGCCATGAGTGGAGTGCCTGGGGCGGACTGGGGAGATCAGTTGAATGGCAGTGGTGGACTATGAAGTGGCCAGATAGTGCCTTTGTTGGTGCAGGATCAGACTCTCTGGTTGTGATCAAGCATCAGCATGGATTGCACACCAACAGAAGGCAGGTTTGCTTCTTCTCTTATGAATTGATTGTAACGCCCGAGATTTTTCATACATTTTCCTTAAAATTCAAGGAAAATGTTTGCAATATAACGTCTGTAAATCGGAAGAAAAATGACTAAATCAAAACCTAATAAAATAATTTATAATTTAAAACACTAAACATCAATTTTCCATCTAAATATTTCCATCATAGGGTCAAACATCGTACGACCAAAGCAAATATCCTCAGGCACTACTTGAAAACACACATACGACTAAATTGCTATGATCATAGACTTTAAATACAAATCTCTCCCAGGCATCCCTGAGTACAAGTCCCATAACAGTCCACAGTCTAATCCAACCGA
This sequence comes from Saururus chinensis, assembly GCA_035235625.1. Taxonomy (NCBI): domain Eukaryota; kingdom Viridiplantae; phylum Streptophyta; class Magnoliopsida; order Piperales; family Saururaceae; genus Saururus; species Saururus chinensis. The sequence continues at coordinate 11,612,996 of CP141148.1, forward strand.
AAGTCCAGAATATATAAACACTTATTTTCTCATCTCACCCAATACATCAAATTGTGGCACAAATAAACTCGCAGTGAGTCAAGCATATACCTGAGTCAACATGAATCAATCCACCGCTGAAATGAGCATCCATCTCCAGGAGCTCTCCGTCACAACCTGCAAAACCTCCTATACAACGGGGCTAAAAAGTAGGGTAATGAGTATTTTCATACTTAGTAGGAAAATACCAGTAGGGGAGTTCTAAACAGTGAACTTAGCAAATCCATACATAGATGCGTTCATGCAACTCAAACATGAACAAAAAGGCATATCATAATCATGCTCATACACATACAAACATACCAAATGCACCATCGTGCCAAAGTCATACCAAACGCACCATCGTGCCAAAATCATACCAAATGCACCATCGTGCCAAAATCATACCATCAAATTAAACTTACACAAATGCCCTTATTCAGGGTCTTACAAACTTACTCGTACCATCGTACGCATACTCATACAACTTACATATACTTGTACGACCTTACTCATACAATCATATTCGTACACATACACATGCTCTTATAGTCGTACTCATACACATATTTTTACAGTCGTACACATACACATACTCTTACAGTCGTACTCATACACATACTCTTCCAATTGTGCTCATACTCACTCTTACAGTCGTGCTCATACTATCGACCACTGAAGCTCATTACAACTAATAAGCTCCAACGTCGAATGAAAAAGAATGTCACTGGGGCAACACCTTAACCTCCGGGGAGTGACTAGACGCCATGGACTTTTTTGAAGGTAAGGCACACCAATGCTCATGGGGCACTGGATCAAACAGGTAAGAGTAGATCCATGATACTACTTACCTGAGCGCTCAAATATAAACACCCACACATAAGGGGTCATACAGTTGCCCACCATAATGGGTCTTATAGTGCCATAGAATTGCCCATCATAATGGGTCTTATAGTGCCAATGCCACTCTTGGGCAGAAACATACAGTGCCACTCTTGGGCGGAATCATACAACGCTCCCAACAGAGCATCAAATGTCTGGGCTTCATACAGCACATAGACAGAGTCAGAAACGTACATCGCTCTCAATAGAGTATCAAACGTCTAGGCTTATACAGCACGCAGACCAAATCAGAAACATATGTCTCTCTCAACAGAGCATCAGACATCCGGTGCTTTATATAGTACACAGACAACATCCCGTAGGATAAATACCATGGCAAGACATGAGAAATGCTCAACCAACTCATTATCGGCCAGCTCAAACACGGAACTTAATCTATCAAACCCTCAGGTCTCAAGCTCACAACGCTATCATTAGTTGTGCTTATAATTCCAGTTTGAATTAAGTACATTATGCGGTACAATTATGCCACACAAGCACTCAAGCATACCGTGCTCCACTGATCACACCGAAGTTGAGCCCAATCCGAAACCCAAGTTCGTTAGGGCAACAGATTTCACTTAACCCGTCCACATCATGATCATAACACATCGTACATCAAACCCTTACAGTCTTACATACTTCGCCATCCACTTTATGGCCAAATCATCTTACACTGACATCATCAAATGAAGCTCATCAGAGCCAACCCAGTTATCGCCTTCTTACTTATATCTCACTTATTATGCTTACTTTTCACTTCATAATATGTACGTTATGCTTGTACAATAACGAACACTCTTACTATCTGACAATCCTCGTCCGTCATACCCATATCCTCTATCATCCATCATATGCTTACACGTCCATACCCAAATACATACCAAACACTGACACTGCCCACATGCACATACGCATATCCATAGCATAGGCAAATAGCCATCATACATACGTATGTTTATCACACATACGTATAACATATACATACTGTCATGCATACGTAGCTTACAAACATGTTCACTAGCCATCACTAGCTCATACATACACATTTATACATATGTCAAACATACACGCTAGCCATCACTAGCACAAGCATACACATCCATACATACTTTAAACATGCACGCTAGCCATCACTAGCACATGCATAATCCATACAAACTTCAAACATGCACGCTAGCCATCACTAGCGCATGTATAATCCATACATACTTCAAACATGCACGCATAATCCATACATACTTCAAACATACACGCTAGCCATCACTAGCACATGCATAATCCATACATGCTTCAAACATACACGCTAGTCATCACTAGCACATAGATACACGTACGAAGCTTACCAACAAACATGCTAGCCATCACTAGCACATACGTACACATACGAAGCTTACCAACAAACACGCTAGCCATCACTAGCACATACGTACATCCAACATACTTATATCCAACATGCATGTCATATGCATTTCAACACGGCATTATTCATCCCCTTACATCATGCAAATGGATCATAAGCCTAGCATGCTGCTACTCAATCAAAGCATGCTATCATGAAATTACGAGTTCAAAGCTCCCCTACCTCGTAATCATGACGTTTGATGGCGAGCACACGACAGTGGTGGCGTAGGTGGTGGAGTTGGTGGTCAAAACCGTTGCCTGGCTGAGAGAGTTGTTGTCCCGAGGATTTTAGGAAGTGCCGGAAATAATCACATCCAAATGAGGTGTCAAAAGTCAATGCGGCAAAACCCGTGATCCACGGCGGCACACTAGGGCGGCCGGGAGAAATGTTGTGCCAACATAAGTGGCGGTGCGACCAGAAGTTGATGGTGTACTCACTGAAGATCGGCCGGTGGCTAAGAAGTACTCGGTCGGCCATAAGACATCGAAATCAACCGTGGACAGCACCCAACGGCGATGATTTTGCATCAACAAGGGCCCACATACGGGCGGAGAGCATGGGACAACGCTTGAGGACAGAGGAGAGGTGGAGGATGCTGTAGTGGTCAACTCAAATGGTGATGAAGCCATCCGACGGTCAGGCAGCACAAATATGGCGCCTAAACCCAAAAACGCACGCGTGGCCACCTGCACACGCGTCCACAAAGTGCCACTCCAGGGGGAGATGGGTTGGACGGTAGCAGCCCAAGGCCTACAAAGGGGCAACGGAGCTAGGGCCAGTAAGTGGTGGCCGATCGAAACGGCGACATCGCCGATCCCACCCACAACCAACACCATGGTGCGGGCAGCTGTGCATCTCACACGGTATAGGGCAATGACAAACGGCCCATTCCGAGCGGAAGAATAATCAGACCAAGTGGGGCTGACCCTCACTGTCACCAAGCCGGGGCAGAGCCCACAATGGCAAAATGGCCCACAACTCGCCAATGGTAACAACCCGAGATGCACCCGAAGCGTCTAAACGGGCGGAGCAAGACAATAGGGCGGAGCGGGGTCGGAAACGACAATAGGTCGAGGTAGGCTAGACGGAGTCCGTCTGGTGGCTAGACGACGACCGGAAACACACCGGCATAAAAAAAATTCCACAGACAGTGAAAGGAAAATGTGAATAAAAATCCGACCAAAGTACTGGTAGCTCACCACGGAGCAAAGAAAGCATGGCGGAGGCTCTAGCCAGTGCCTATGGGTTCCTAGCGGCCAACTAAACATAAGTCTAGTTGAGGACGGTTGCGAACGACATCAAAATCATACCCCCACAACTCAAAAATGGGATTGAAGGAATAAAAACCCGAAGAAAAGTTCGGTACCTCGTGGAGGAGTGAAGAGGTCGTGCGGCGGTCATAGCCGATATCTATGGACTCGTGGCGGTGAGGCAAAACAGATCCTGACAAGAACCAATGGAATCCAATGACAGAGGAGGGAGAACGGAGCAACCAGAATCAGACTCGGGTTTCTCGAAAAACTACTAGATGTTTGTAAAAATTTTGGACGTTGAAACTTATGAAATCCAGTGGATGGATTTCATATTTGTAATAAACTTTTTAATTTTTCCATCTATGTCCCCAACACGCGTTAACCTCTCAGTTAAGCGTTGTAGCTCCAAAATTCGCGTCGTAAGCGCTCAGCGAGGCCTGCGGCCTGCGACTAAGCCCCACACCCGACTCTACAGGTATAAATATGGGGTATGTATATATAAATACGAATATGCCGTAGCGTCACATTTTCTCGCCGAAAATGACCAAAAAAGTAGCAAGAAAATCACATAAAATCTTAGAAAAATCAGGGACCTTACACTGATCATCCACAAAAGTGGGTTTGTAGGCAGTGCCAGAGGATTTTGGGGCCAAAACGGTAGACCGATCCCTGTGCTGGGTGGTCGGTAGTGAGTAGAAAGCAACAAGCGGCGGTGAAGACATGACCTTTAAAGGAAAATGGGCAATATGGTCGACAATTGCAACTGAGGAAGAGGTACTTGAAGGCTTAGACAAACTCAGTTGCAAGAAGTTGGTGTCAAGTGTGAGTGAGGCCAAGGCATCCATAATCTTGTCGAAACAGTTGTTGCTCTCAGCTTGGTTGGAAGCTATGATAAGCTTTAACTCTAAGAACACCATTTGTAGTGAATGAAATTGTGTATTAAATTGCAGGGAGAGGGTGGGAGGGAGGTCCAAAACCGAACACTTTGATACCAATGTGTAGACCATCGGTCTACACAAGCTAAATTAAAGATAAAAGTATAAAAAAAATAATTAAACGATAAAATTAAATAAACTAACTTGATTCTAATTTTTAAATTCTAAAATTACTAATCTTCTCTTAAGTACACAATATATACAGAAATCTAAACTAATCTTAATAGAACTAGGAAATAATATTTAATCTAATTCCAGTTAATTACAATAGGAATCTAAGTTAATCTAATTTTAGGGTCAAATCCTAATTTTAATGGACTATGAAGGCTAAACCCGACTCCTAGGGCGGGTCATAATGCATTTCCCAACATTTCTTTTGTTAAAGTAACGTGGCTTTGCTTGAAGGTGTATGCTGGTTTGCCCTCAACCTTCATGTGTTGGATCATTTTGTTTACCTCATCTACGTTTGGGTGTTTGCCATTGATTTGGTTTTGTGTGTTTATGTGGTTTTCTTATTTTGGCTTCCCAAAGCCATGAACTTGCATGTGGGCTATAGAGTGGCAGTGCAACGGAAGCGGCTGGCCAACCCTTGTGATGGCACAAATTGAGAAAGTGGTTGCCCTTTCAAAATAAATTACTTTATACATGCAAACAATATCAAACTATATATTAGAAATAATCACTTTTGCATGTGAAAGGAGAAATAAAGGAGGATAGATATGAACTAACCTTTCAGGCATTACTACCCTGGGACGCGGCCTACCTTCCTTCACCAACACCCCAATATATAAAGTTATAATGAAGAGAGGATTACTTAGTAGATTTATGTAAAGAGCCCTCGATCTTATTGCATGGAAGAAGCTCTGAAGTCATAGGAGTGTCCTAATTCTTTGTTTACCTCCCTCCACTAGTTTTCTCACCTTCTAGGATTAGTAGCACAATCCCCTAGGCACTGCACAAGGAGGAGAAGTTAGAGGAGGGACAAGACAACTCAAGGACATGCCTTGGGATGCTTGTCTGCCGTCAAGAGGAAAGGAAGAGATGCAGATTGGAGAGATGGAGAGTGGAGAGCTCACAAATTAAGAGAGAAAGCGATTAGGGCTCTCCTAATCACCTCTTCATGTAATAGTCTTAGGCGGGCTTTAGGCTTAACGAGTTTTCTTACTAAACTCAATATCAAATCTCTAGAGGGTTTGTTACAATGGGTATATGTTTAGTCACACTGAGCCCATGGAGGCCTTAGCCTCTCTATATGCCCGTACATGCGATAGAGTTGACCCCTAAAAAATTCATGTGGGTCTCACCATGGGTACATTTCTTAATCCTAGGTTCCACAAGGTGCACATATTAGTTCCCAACACATACCTAGTGAGTGCGTGTCAATGTGATATAGGTCATATTGAAAATATACATTGCAATGCTTGTGAGGTTGGTGTGATCGCCCTCACTATTCTTTGACCTAGTGGACCTCTTTAAGCTTATCGGAGCTGATTAAGGTGGACCATATGGGACCAAACCTATATTATGGTCCAACATGGGCTCCTTGTGGTTTTCTAGTAAGTGATCTCCCATCCAAACATAATTTTTTGCCCAATTAAAAGCGAGAGCACAACTTTAAAGATGTTTATTGAGAAGTGCATAATTAGTAAATTATAAGGTAAATACTCTTGGCAGAAAAGTTTGTTTTATATTAATAGTTTTATTTTATTTAATTTTAGTGGTTCTTAAGAAAGAGTATCATAAGCTTATTTTCCCTGCTCTTATATGTAGATTTCACCATTCAGTGAAAGTCATTATCGTTCTAAATGTATTTATATGGGACGGTGGGAGTATATGATATATAAAGAAATTAATGGCCAAATATAGTGCAATGAGAGGCTAAGTGCCTTGCCCTCTTAGTGGAGTCTTGAAAGACTAGACTTGGGCACCAGTAAACATTTTTGTATTCCTCACTGACAATGAGCCTAATGTAAGTTGCATATGAGAGCCCTTCATCTATGAGATCCCTTGATCTATGAGATCAAAGACACACACACTAATACATATTAGCATTAAGATTATTAATATTAACATATATTACCACATATATTATTAATCTTAAATATAAAGGGTTACACTAAACTTATTGTTAGCCATGGCTCCCTTGCCCAATAAAATTTAGTACTAGATTACCAGGTGGGACTATGTCTCATTAATATAAATGAACCTCGTTGAGATGTTTTCTTAGCATATGTAAAACGCTTCTCAAGGGGAGAGGGAGCAAAAGTAGTGACGAATAATTGAGGTGAAGAAAAAAGGTGGACCCACCAAAACATGTGGGGGTGGGCCCACCAAAATCGTCCAGAAAATGGAAGCTTTCCAGATATTGTGCACAGAACGTGGAATCAGACATCAGTGGTGAAAATGGGAGGCGTCCCATTAGCGCGAGTGGAAAGATTCCTCCGACTTCCGTGGTCGGGGACACGTGCGGTCCACCTTATTTCTACAGGGACCTTTTTACTACAGATCCAGTCAGCAGAGACGCACCCAGCCACCTACTAGGCCGACTAACGGCAGATGTCAATTTCCGGATCTGGAATTATAAGATTTCCCATCTAACGGCGACTCATGGGCATTTTCGTCATTATGAAATTGCTGAAAGAGCGCAATGGTAGTTCGGTAGTTTAAAAAAAGTTCAGGGGCTGTTTTGGACGGGAGGATTCGATCCCATCTAGGAGAGTTTGGAGCAATGTGCTCTCTCCAACAAAATGAACTAAAATTTTATACTGAAAAAAATAACTAAAATTAGTTTGATCTCATTTTGCTTTTATATTCTTATATTAAAAAATTATTTGTTATCTTAATTTGTATTTTTTAGAAAAAAATTTATTTAGGAAAGAACTATAAATTACACGATCAATAGTGCACATACTAATGTATATACCTTAATTAATAATTATTATATGTGTGTTAATCGTGTAACGCTGATACTGATGATTGCATCGAGATAAATAGAGTTATATTAGTAGGACTAAAAAGTCTTGTATATTGAAGAGTATTCAACACAAACCAACCAATACTGTGGAGTTGGGATTGCCAGATCGGGTTAATTAAGCTTATCTGGATTCTCATCCTTTTTAAATAATTTTAATCTAAAATTAACTTATAATTAAACAATAGAAAATTTTAATAACAACTAAGCATTATAAAAATATCACAAAATATTGTTAAGTTATTTTTTAAAAATTTAGTATTAAATATTTTTTATTATTATGCATGGGTTTGATACAATTGCCTGTAAGTTAATTCGCTGGCATTACAGCTAATGATGGTTTATCATTTTTCACTTCTACTGAATTGATTGAAATTCCATTGGCATATAGTGTATACAAAGATTTGCGAGTCTTGCCCAACAATAAAAACCAATGTTAAGCTGACATTGAGTTTCCTATGGGAAGAACATATGCATAACCATTGGTACATGGGGCCTATATTTTCAAAATACAATGGGATATGCATAGCCTATTGACAACAATCATTTTTTTCTTTTATTTCCTACATATTGTATCAAAGAAACCCGAATGCCATCTTTCACAAATATAATACTCTATCTTATATTAATAATTTTATTTAACTTTTTAAAATAAATTAAAATTAGTTCATTTAAAAAATTAAATAAAATTATTATCTCTATCTTATATTAATATTTATATTTAAAAAAATTATAAATTTTATTGAATGGTAAAATCTACATTTAAAATGAGGAAAAATAAGTTTGTGATAAAAAAGAACTCAATAATTTAAATTTAACAAAGTGGAGCTATTAATATGAATAAATCTTTATTTTTCTCAACTATTAATTTAGGACGGAGGGAGCACCATAATAAAAAAATTGATACGGCCAATAATATAGAATAAAAAATCTTAAATGTGGGTCCCATAAGATACTATTGGAAGTACACCTGGCCGCTAACAATGTCATAATCTGTGTGGGACCTGCTGGGCAAGTTGTCCAAAAAATCTTCTATCACTATATGGGTGGTCTGAATTACTTCTTGTGCATATGTGTTTTCCTTATGATAGCTCCACTTATCTAAATTTCCCACTGATGATGAATGTGAAGCCCTGTTTTTTTCTTGTTACTGTAAAATTTTATGGAAACATGTGATGCAATCTCAAACATGCAAAAGATAATCTGAGCCTGTTATATACATTTCCAAGAAAAATCTCTCTCTCTCTCTTTTTCTTTTTTTTTTTTGGTAGAACAACTCTCTTCTTGGTACTATATGTATGGTTGACTCTATATTGGCCATCAATCTGCATTGGTTCATTTTGATGTATCCCTCTGTCCTATTTTATGGGGGTATCTTCTTCTTCCCTGGTATTAAGTGTACCATCTCAACTGTATCACCGACACTAAATTGATAGTTTCATTTAACTTTTCAAATTGAATTTCTCCATAATAGCTTCACCAAAATGAAATAAAATTGAGTTGTTTTTACTTCTTACACTCCATTTATTAGGTTTATCAACTGAGCCATTCAGGAAATAACAACATGGTCATTTAAATTCAGATAACTGCGTCAGAACAACATATTATTATTGATTGAAGTTGACACCAAACAGAAGCTAGACGTAAAACCTTCTCTCTCTTCTTCAGCCAAGTCGATAAGGCTCCACATCTGCTCAACGTGTCTTATATGGGATGCCTTAGAATTAAATTTCATTGAAGAATGCTTAGCCAGTTGTAAAGATAAAGCCTCGAGACGCAAAACTTGTCCCATGCAAACGATGTACAGACTCCGGCTTGCAAGTGGTCAAGGAGTCAACGATTTTCTTTTGGCTTTCTTCCATTTTTATACTCCCTATGTATGTTCATCACGTGAAATGACAAACATCTTGTGGATATGTATACACTTTTATATACAAAGCTATTTTATACCATATGATATATGATATTTTATGCAGAACGGTTGAGTCTGTATAATATATATAAAGCTAGCTGGATTGGACATCTTTGTCTTGTAATCCACCGACCAGAAAGAGTCGAATCCTTTGATATTGGAGATGGGATTCCACTTGTGAATGCCTTTTAACATCATTTTATATTTAGGGACAACAGGGTAGTAGAGGAAAAAAGGATTCTGCTCCCAGCTGTTGGATCATGATCCGGCGGCCCAAAAGGGGCACCCTGGAGCTTCTCAAATTTTCTGTTAGATTTATTAGGCTTCTTCGGCAGAGTCCTATCTAGGCTTAGAGATATGCTATGCTAACTCTCGCTGAAGACCAAAATAACAACCCGGCTCAGGTAATGGGGAAGATTTTTTGTCCTGCTGTTTGCTGTTTGTTGTCCATGATGGATTATGGGCTAATGCATCATAGGCCACCCCACGGCCTTGCTTGGATGAGTTGTAATCAACGCGGTCGTAGGTGAAGAAAAAAAAATCTACAGTGCACCCGCTAGCGCACATGTCACAGACATTACAATCTACATGTACTGATTGTGTATTAGAGGCTGATCGATTTCTTTTGGCTGATAAGCTTCACCTGATAATAACAACTCGACTTAGATAAGAGGTGAGAAATAGAGGATGAAGAGGAAGAAAGTGGCGGTGACCATGGAAGAGAGGAAAGGTAAAAGAGAATGAGGTAATGCTAAAAATTACAGATAACATAAAGGTTAGAATAGCTGATGATTTTGGGTCTAATTTTTTGTTGTACATACACTGAAGCTTATGTAACCATGGGAGCTATTAGGGTTGGATGTTGGCATGACGCAAATTAGTCAAGGTTTTGTAATCTTGTGTATATTTGTGTTCAACACAAAGTCACAAAATTTTTTGGGTCATAGACGATTGTCACTGCCGGACTAGTCATGGACAAAAGATAATACTAAGAGGCATTTTAATGAACAATTATATTTGTAAACATAGTAATTTAGCCTTTATTAAGTTAATATTTTTAGACTGCACCGGGTATTTGGTTGTACACTGTAGTTTTATTTGTTTCACACACCCTTACACACTTTATGCCGATTGGAGTCGACCCTAAGGACTTCTCCCACCAAGGTAAAAGATCCAACCAGCTGGACTAAGGCTGGATTGGACTAGGTTGATTAAGTTCATTTTGTTTTCTAATGTAGACTATTAAAGCAGGATGAAGTGAGTAGTAGATTTTAAGAAATGAGAAGGATATAATAATAAATTAAATTTGACAATAGCTAAATTACAGAAATTTGAAAAGTTGTTTCATGCAAAAAGCTTCCAAACTTTGCAAGTAAGACTTTCAATATAATGTCATAATCTATACTAAAGCTGCCAAACAAATAACTTCATCCTCTCTCTCTCTCTCTTTCTCTCTCTCTCTTATAATAAGCCTGACAATAATTGCAATATGAGACAAATTCTGATTCAAGGCAGCTGTTACTTCATCACTTCCTTTGATCAAGTTGAGATACCACTTGTTAGCTAGGGAAGCAGGTTAGTCTTGTATATATCAATCAACAATTTGAATCAACCTTTTATTTATTTATTGGCAAATGAATCAACCTTCATATAACGTACTTGGTTTACAACCTCTCCTAGTTTTAATTGATATGCTTCATATCTTTAGTAGAAAGAAGGTAGAAACCAACATCTGTTTGTATATAACTAATAGATAAAAAGTCAAGCTCATCACCATTATTTTGGGCTTTCTTTGACAATATTATAAGCATGAGATTAGTAGAGTTTTAGATGGATAGCACTAGGGAGTACGGATGTGTACCTCTCAAGCTTACAATATCATTATATTACAACCAACAAAAAACTATTCGATCGTCATTAATTATTGTTTTTGATGCGTAAGTTTCTAAGCTACAGGAACACATGCAGATTCTCAAATCTGTATACTGAATGGTATTAATATATTTTAGATTAGTTGAATGACTTTTGCGTTAGAGATTCACTGGCAGGTCCCACAAGGTTCTCTTGGGATGGGACTGGGGATTCCAAACTAATCACTTTAGTTTATAAGATAAACTACACAATCAAGCTTAAGGCAACGATCAAGGTTGGCAATGTGTCCCATCATAAGCCCATGACCTCTTGGGCTTATCCTGTAATGGGGCAGATGACTAGGACATAAGATACATGACACACACTTCTCAGTGAGCGTCGGTGGATGTGTGGACAGAGAAGAAAGGATGAGCCATGAAATCCAATGACCTCTATAAAATTTAGGGCAGATGCTGGTTTTTCTTCCTAGCTGTTTTACAAATAATAGCAAATAAATTAAATTTTACCAAAGCTTTACCACACAAATGCATGTTTTGGCGCTAAAAAGCTAAAAAAACCACTTTTAAGTGCCCTAATTATAAATTTTATGTTATAACCCGTACTCTATAATAGAGTTAGGGTTTGAGGGGAAGAAGAAAATATTCTATACACTGAAAGAAGAATATAATTTAGTGTGGTCAACTAGCCTCTAATAGGCTTGGGGCCGCCATTAACAAGAAAAGACCCAATTACCCTCAATTAAGTAGAAGCTTGACCAATTACAACATAAGAGTACATAAGTGATAAACTACCCCTAATACATAGGACTACCTTAATAATGAATTAGCCATATACATATGGACAAAAAAATACTTTTCTAACACCCCTTCTCAACTTTGAATGTAGACGACATAGGGAGTTTGTTCAGAAAGAAATGGAGACAAGAAACTGTGGGAGGCATGAAGAAGTCAACAATTTAATAATTTAATGACCTAATTGAATATGAGGAAGTAATAAGGTCGGAACATGAAGATGAGGCACACAAAATAATAATCAATCTCAATGTGTTTGGTACACTCATAAAACACTAAGTTGTATGCAAGCTAAATGGCACTTATAATGTCACACTACATAGTATTAGTATTAGTGAGAGAAACATCCATGTCTCTGCAAGAAGCCACAAAAGTTGAACAATAGCGGAAACTCAATACGCTACCTCTACACTAGAATGGGCAGAAAAATCTTGCTTCTTACTTTTCTAAGGTATAATACTCCGGAAAAGAGGCAATAACTAATGATTGATCTTCGATCCACGACATCACTGGGCTAATCAACATCAAAATAGGCCTTCAAGGATAGATTAGAAGAGAAGAAAGAAACAAAGATTGATGTAAAATACTGTGTACATAGCGAAGTATCCGGCGAATCGCAGCCCAATGAGGAGATATATATCATCCACATAAAGCATTAAAATAATAAACCAACAGCAAAGTATCATACGAACATGACAGAATCAAGACAATTAGCAGTTAAAATCAAACTCTAGAAGAGAAATACCGAACTTCTCAAACAAGCTCGAGATGCATGTTTGTAACTCACGTCTAGAAGAGCACGAATCAATAGCACCAGTGGTACTGAGACACCCTATTAAGCGTCTCCTCGCTAGGATGTATATATATATATATATATATATATATATAGAGTCCCGTTAGTATGAGCCCGGGTGCACGCGCGCCCGCGTGCGCCCGGGCTCATTGGGCCGTCGGATTTACATCCGACGGCCCATCAAACTCACGGGGCATTTTAACCCGTGAGTTTGATGGACCGTCGATGTAAATCCGACGGCCCAATGAGCCCGGCGCATGCAGCGCGCGTGCGCCCGGCTCATACTAACTTTTCCCATATATATATATATATATATATATATATATATATATATATATATATATATATATATATATATATATATATATATATATATATATATATATATATATATATATATAAGATCCCTTTCAAAATAGCATTCTTCTTTGAAAGTGTACATCTACGACATGCAAAAATATCAATAACTTTAAAAAAACTAGAAACACCTTTATACAGTAAAAATTGTAATATATACCCAAAATTATATGATAATCTAGAATGCCATAAATAAAACATAGATGACTTATATCCTAAACTAAAGTTTTTTATGGTTAGAGGGTCAATTGTACCTGGCCCCAACCCAACAAGATTTTTAAATCCCTTTGAAAAGGGTCTACATTAATTATAGGCATGCCTCCCCATAAAAGGTTTTTTGCCCCTCTCAGCTCTAACTTTCCTTTAATAATATCTAAATTTTGTGACACCCCGTATTTTCAAGAAAAAAATTATTATTTTTTATTTCTTTAAAAAAATTATTTTTATACACTAACAAAGCACCAACAAGTTGATTCCCAACCTATGAAACAATATATTTGTCGGTAAACATTAATGCATCGAAGGCCTACAGATAATACAGTTATTTTACAAAATGAATGGTTTCAATGCTCAATTTATGAGGCAAATGGTTTAAAACTTTTTTTTGAGAAGTCTTCTATGAAATTTGCACGAGAAAAAATGTTTGGAAAAATTGTGGGGTCTCTGATCATTTTTCTCCAGGTCATCAGCAAGTCACCGACACGTTGGGGCCTATGCCGGTGAAAGGAGGATAATAAACAATACCCTTTTGCATGCGTGTATATTCACATCAGCAGTTAGACCGATGCATCGATGTGGCATCTATGAGGTGGTCTATCCTAGCCAACTTGCTATCCATAGAGGTTCGACATGTCTATGGGATAACTAGTGGTCATCGGTATCTTGGTCGGCTTATTGGTGAGGTTACCGATGGTGCCTCCAAATAAAAAAATGTTATAATTTATAGCAATGATTATGTTATATAGCAATTATATAATTACATGATTTTTGAAGAATTTTGGCTGCATGAATGGATTATGAATAAGCATGTATTAAGGGTTAGTAAACCCTAATGTATGCGTATGAGATTTTGTGATGTTAATCACTTGAAACTGATGCATTGGATACTTAAAGGACAAATGATCCTGATGTAGGATTGGCTCCTTAAGTAAGTCATTTAACCATGTAGAATAGAAGGGTATGGTATGAAGTAAGATCATAGTCTTTTGGCTCTCCAAGGGTGAGAGTTATGTAGTGCTATTCCTCTAGTTTGGGAGTTATGTTCGAATGTATTAGAGCATTAAAATGTGACTGGCCTATTACTTATTTTCAATTAGTTGCAATTCCATTGAGTATACCTATATGCTTACCATGCTTTGTGTTGCAACTTTCTCTAGGTAGATGATTGTATAGAGGTATCGAGAAGGCCATATCTATAGAGCGGAGCCTACTTTTCTAGTTCATTGATTTGCCACCTTCATATAGGTTTGCATTTAGGCATAAAAGAGTGTCCTTTTTATTCTTATTAGTTAGTACATATGTAATAGACAAGTATCAAACTATGGATTCTATGACTAATTTAATGTACATAGTTACTTAGATGTGTAATTATGGTATTATCACAAACAAAAATTGTGAAAGGTATAACTTTCATGCCCCTAATCTAGTTTTTAATATTTTATTAACTTATAAAATAGTTTTATCCACTGCATATTACGAAGGGTGACAAACTTAATTTTTCATTTAGTGGAGAATGATTTTATAAATGGTTGCATAAATTTGGGGTGTGACAAAATTTCCCTTTCAAACACCATTTTCTAGTTTTTTGTTTATTTTTTCTTTCACCCATATTACACAAAAAGTTTAGATTTTGTTGTATATAATTTTTTAAAGAAAAGTAATGTTCTCTCCTCACCCAAAGTCTTGGGTCCGCCCATGACTACAACCTCAATGGTAGGAAGGTGAGTGCCATTTAACATGGAAATGTGCAATGTCTCAAAATCACTCCTCAAGGTCAAAATTTTCTCTATACTCAACTAGATTTGAATCAGTAGACATTGATGTAAGCTTCATTAATGTCAACTAAGCCCAAATCCTTTTGTCATATAGGCATAGAAGTCCTGGATGGAACAATAACCTTATGCAGCATATTAAACCTCCATCTCCAACTAATAACAATGAGTATAATTAAACTAAGAAAACAACTTTAACTAGATGATCCCAAACTTGTTTGGCAGTCTTAAATTTTTTCAAATGTAATTATTAATCCATGTGACAAATTTTAAACTGTCAACATCCCATTCTTTCAACTATTTTTGGCTTAATGTAAAAAAAAAAGGCTTTAGGTTTAGTAGCCTTGACTATAACATATTTCTAGAGATTGCAACTGTCACACCCCCAGTTTTTCACACCTATTTTATAAACCTTTATCTATTATTAAAAAACATGCCAATATCATGAATAATATGGAGCAGAGAAATCCATTTGATATGATTACAAAACATGCTCAAAAGCTAAATTGGGGACATGATATTCACATTTTCATAACCATTGTTTGTGATATTACCATAATTATATTTTAGAGTATCTATATACATTAAAATAACCATAGGTTTTACAGTCGAACACTTGTCTATCACCAATACTCTATAACATCTAGTCTTATGTGAAACTTGTCTTTAGAGATTTCTCTATCCAAATTCACTTTGTGAATGCCTTTCCTTTGAGGTTTCTAAATAATGTTCTTCTTTGGACTGTGATGATCCAACCTCATGGAATGTTTGGTACTCTCCAAGATACTTTACTGCTTGTTATACATCCTCCGTTAGTTCATATGCCATCTTGCCTACCAAAATGAGCACAATTCTAACTGTCTCAACAAACATAGAAAAACAAAGTCAATTTTTGATTGTCAAGTTTTTCAACCCTCCTAACCACCCATTCATGAATTGTTGTTTCCTTCTTCTTTATTCAGTGTCTATTGCACAAGCCCTTATATATTACACCTCTTCTTTGCGAATTTACCCATCTTAGTGATCCTCAAACATACTAATTTTTTAATACAAACCATTTTTTGAAATGCCAAATAAGTTGGCATTTGATAGCACAAGTTGTCTAAATGTAAAGAACATGTATACTTCCTCTATCCATATTAATAACTATATTTGAAAAAATAGTAGTTATTATTAAATGGTGAAACTTACATAAAAGAGAAGTGACACTCTTTTTTAAGTACCCAACCACTTAAATTAAACAAATGGAGCTATAAAACTCCTGCCATCTTGCTTGCTTGGGCAAAAGTTTCTTTTGCATGGTGAAGTAGCTCGTGACTATGTTATTTGTCTGGATACTCTAGGCCTTATACCACTTATGATTAGATAGGAAAAAGTGATTCTCATGTTGTTAGGTGGGACCCACCTTCCCTATCTAATCAAAGGTAGTATAAGGCTTATAATATAAAGAAATAGGGTGTAGGAATATCATATTCCCTATTAATATAGAACAAATTTTTTTTCCAGATAAAGCTATTGATATATGACAGGAGTATCATTTTGGCTTCCATTATGGAGGAAAATTCGAGTAATGAGCTTCCTCTTGATCATCTTTTGATAGGATCAATTCATTGACTTACTATAACAACTTTTGCCCTAATAAAAGGAAGAGACGCAACTTTGAATGTCTATGGAGGTAGGATATGTCTATAGTAGAATAAATCAATGACAATTCTCTAATGAGTACCTTTTTCCATAATTGACCTCGCTTTCCAAATACTCAGTTGAAGTCTTTGATGGGTTTCATCCAAGTGGTGCCTCCATAAAATGTTGTGTTGTCAGAAATTCCGAGCTTCTAAAACTTTGAAACGAAGATAATCTATACTATTATTAAAGGCAGAAGGGGGACATGCTTATATTTTTATATAAACCTAAATTACCCCTCTTGCATCAAAAGCATGTAAAATGCTTTGCATTATCCTTTGTTTGTCATGTTTGCCACCAGTTCCCTCCTCCCTATGAGTTGTATTAGGGTTGAAAATAGGGTCGTGTTGGCCTTGACTCACACTGAAATCGGGTCGAGTCATGACCCAACCTTATTTTAAAATCAAAATCATAACCCTACTTGAGTCGAGTCGGGTCGGGTATGCGGGTAACCCACCCTACTTTTTCTCTCAATTTTTTTGCTAGGCTCGTAGTTTATACCTTCTCTTTGCAAAGACCAAACACAAAAGAAATTTAAATAGATTACAACATTAATTTGTAATGTTTGGTTCTTTGGCTGACACATTTTTGTAGTAGCCATCAACGAAGTCATTACAAGTGTAGTGTTGCCTTTCTTTTATTATGAGAGAAGGACATTCAACGTCCGTTTACTCAAGATCAGCCCACTTAGCTTTCGATAACTCATATACAAACACAAAACAAATTAAACATAATTTCCTTAATGGCCAGAGAAGATCATGTGATTCAGCATGTTTTAATTCCAAAATTCTTGTAACTGCTTCTCTATGGCTGCTCCTAGTCCTACCCTCCTTAGTAGCTAGTGATACTTGTTTACAATTTTCATCCTCCAAAAATTGTTCCTCATCGAGCTTTGTCATCCACTTTTTTGGTTTCATGTTCCTAACCTGCTCTCTATTATGACTGTCAAGCCTTTCACGCAAAACTGAGTCTAATGTGTAATATGTCCTACTGAAGTAGAGAGGATGGGTAATGATGCCGTAGGTTTTTTTTTTAATTATTTGTAGTCGGGTAAAAGTTAGGTTAACCAGGTTGTTCGGGTCTAGTTTGACCCAACCTTAAATCCAAAATGGGTCAAGAGCCTAAACCCGCACCCTTACCCTACCTATAGTTGAGTCGGGTTGGGTGTAGGGTTAGGTGGGTCGAGTTCAGGTCGGGTAAATGGGTCGCGTTGCATTTTCCCAGCCCTAAGCTGTATGTTCTCTTTGCTCCCCACCTATCCAAGGACCCTTCATTTCCCTTTAAACTCACACTCTGTCTACCGTTCTCTGTTCTACATGTTTACCACATATCTAAGGGCTCTCTCTCTCTTTTCCTTCGAGCTCGCTTTCTGTTTTGATGCCTATAAAACCCATTGAACTTAGGATTCCAATCACCCATACCATACTTATATAATATACTATTAAGTCCCTATTTGTTTTCTCTCTCTCTACATAGTCCTTACTGGACTCAAACTCATCTCTCCCTCCCCAATGATGGTTTTGATGTCATATGTGCCAAGGCCACCCTATCGCTTGCATGTTTGACATCATTTGGATCTCCAAGTTGGGCGCCAAAGGTGCCACACCCATTGCATGTATTAGCATGACCTTCAAGGATTTTCCTCTAGGGTATTTGGTGTGAATTCTGCACTCTAGATTGCATGTTCAAATATTTTTGACAATCCAACCCTTTATTTTAAAGTATGCCTTTTTCCTTTGAATTTTTTTATACTAGATTCATAAAAGGCAATCTGTTTTTATTGGAAGAGCATTTCATCTTCTTCATATCTTTTTACAGAGGCGTTTGTCGGTATATCTGTTAGTCTTCGTGTGCGGACAAGGCAGATACTACAATTTATTATGAGGGCATTAACAACTGGTATCTTTATTTGTTTTTCTTTGTCATTTGATTCAACTTTTCTTTTTAACCTATAGGAAAATAGAATTGCCTACTTTTGCTGACTTCCATTACCAGAACATGTTGATAGTTGTATATTTTCTTCCTTTCTTTCTTTTCTATTGATGAAGTTAAGACAGTCCCTTTTTCCTCTAGCTAAATCAAATCAAAATACTTCTCTAGATGAAGAATGCAAATGATTTAATACTCAATCACTTGGTAGTGGTTGGGTACATTTGTCTTCTATTTTTATCAAGTACTTTCAATTTAGGCAGGATGTCTTGGATCTTTGCATACTACATTTTTAATTCTTAAGGTATCTTTTATAGAGGATCAGGCCATTATCTTGTAAAAGATGAGCTGATAGTAATGCTTATTGAGTATAAACTTTCTCATTGTTTGCTTAAAATACTAGAATATATGAAATTTTGATATTTGAACTTAACAAATACACTTTTGCTTGTAGGGGAGAAAGCGATCCATTTTGTCACACACGTGGTGAATGGATGGGTAAAAAAACTCTATGCTTAAGTAGCCGTGAGTGATTCTATGAGATACTTAACAATTATTATTACCTAATATGCTTTCCTTGATATAGCTAAATATGTGACCCCTCCGTCCTATATTAATAGCTACATTTAGTTTTTCAAAATAAACTAATTTTAGTTTATTTTAAAAAATCAAATGTAACTATCAATTTGAAATGAAGAGAGTGTATTTAAAGACTATATCATTATTCTCTTCTACAGATATAAATTTTGGCTTTTGAGATGAATTTGATTTTGAGTGTTGCGTATGAGGGAAGTTTGTGATTCTTTGTCTACTTGTCTAGTTCTTTAGTTGTTAAGGACATATGGGTGGCAAAATCCAGCACTTCATATCCATTTCACTTTGGAAGGAAATATAGATGACACTACATTGAGGCATCAATATCCATGGTTTGAGATTCTTCATGGCAAAATGGTAACAAGAGATCATGTAAATGAACTGACATGGTTTTCTCTAGAGAAAGATGAAAAGGAAGCAACTCCTGACTATAACAGAACTAGAGTGGGGTTTCAAAAAATGTCTTCTAAACCATTTCATCAATGAGAGTAAAAACTCTTGAGAGAGCATAGGAAGGTATCAGTACTACCTGATGATAAATTTAGACAAACATATGTATCTCTTACATATAACTTTGGTACTATAATATGTTCAAGCAAAAAGGAGAAGAAAGTAATAATAAAATTAAAAATGTGTAAGCTAAAAGCAAAACAATTGCTTTGCCAAATTTTTTATGCAAATTTAAATGATGTTGACTACCACAAGCGCCATAAGGTCTTTGGGATGCATGCCAAATGTGGGAGTGTCCTCCTTAGTGTATGGTTTTCATAGAAATGTACCTTATCAAACTTAATGTTTCTTTCATGTGCACAAGAATGCAAGGGTAAGGTATTTTCCGACATAGCCACAAACTTCTTTAAACTGTAAATTGATTTTAGCTATCAACATAGATTATTTAGAAGCAACAAATCAGTTTTTCTATAACTGATTTCATGAAGTGCCAAGAATTTTTTTGAGAAAAAAATTTATATATAAAGGTAGTGAACATTTCATTAAAGGTGTAGAAAGAAGGTTTAGAATAGAATTCACATTGTAGCTTCTAGAATTATCCATAATTAAGATCAACAAGAATGGTCTTCCTTCTCCAATTATGACCATCCAATTTTTTTTCATAGAAACCTCTCTTTTCATTAAATTCATGAAGCATATATGGAATTTACTGTGCAACATATGGTATGTATTTATAATTAGAATGGTCATTGAGGGCTTTTAATTATAAAAAATGCGTATCTAATTAAGAAATAAAAAATTATATTTTTAAGTTTTTTTCAAGAGATCAAATTGTCAAGTACAAAAAATGTGAAGACTACTCAAGTAGTTGTGTAATTTTAAGTAGTTAAAAGACATTTTATAGGTGATGTGAGCTTAATCACAAAATTAGGGTTTCAACAGAATTTGATATAATCAAATTTTGGAATGGCTCAAATGTGCATCTTGCACGTGTATTTCTACTTAGTTTGTATAATGCAAAAATGGGCAATCCTTGTTTGGGCCAATAGTGCTAAGTTGAACATTTTAAAATCTTTGAACACCAAACCAACTTTTAGGCATGTAATTTTTGTTGGAAAGCAACCATTAGGCTGTAACTCTGACGCCTAATGCCTGCTTCACCCTAATGTGATTTTAGAGAGGCAATGTTGGCCTCTTGTTTTTTGTCAACTTTAAAAAATCCCACCTTATAATTAATTTGTTATTTATTTAAAAAAAATGTCCATATAATATATTCTCTTTTGTTTGCCCTTCCTCCTCCTCCTCCTCTTTCTTAGCTGCAACAACTAGTCTGCTTTCTTCTTGCCCTAACCTGTTGGGTAGCGACTCCTCGACATATTTTGCTGTGGTTGGGACTAGACTAAGAGGAATTATTTTGGTACAAATTTTATCATTGCTTAAAAGAAAAAAAATGATGAGATTAGCAAATTAAATTAACAGGACTTATAAAAGAAGTCTACTTCCCATCCCCACTTCTATACTCGCACCCTTAGGGAGCCTTTCATACTAACAGGTCTATCACTAATTTGTGAGTATTATATATATGGGTTTTAGCATAGTACATAGAGGCATAAATGGTACATAGTTACATAACATGTGACATGTAGGAGCATGGAACTAGCTCTACTACATATGTGACTGCACTAAGACTACACTAGGACCATGTAATACAGCTATGCACTATGTTAAACCTTTATGTATTAGGAACTCTTGTATATTGTTGGCTTCTGTGGTAGAATTAGTTAGAAAAGCCTAAGAGGTGATTTTACCCTACTGTTTGTAGCCGATACAAAGGTATATAGTTCATGACCTTAAGCCAATACAAAAGTATATATATGATAGTAGTCCAATTTTTCGATTCAATAGTTTGATCTATGATCTCTTGTTCATGAATGTTAATAGATCCTTACATTAATGATGAGGTTCAAATGAGGAAAGACTTATAGTGGATACCTAGGCACCTAGGGAAGAAGGGTATAACAAACGACAAAAATGCTTTGAAGAGTTAGAATATAAGCGTTGATTTAGAGATTTCTATATAGATCAACCTTTCTAACCAGTGCAAAATCTATGGGCAGGCAAGAGACAATTCGGCCAAGTGAAACATTTTAAAAAATGTTTTTATAACTACTTAACCATGATCAAAATTCATGACTAATGAACATGAAGAAGGAAAAACCTTAGAAACTGTTAAATTAGGTTTCCAAGTTTATCTCTAACCACTTTCTTAGTGATGTGACAATGGTCATAAAAATTAGCCATGTTAAACAAATTTAAGATGAGAAAAAAGCAAAAGTGATTCCCTAATAGAGGCAAACACAATCGAGTTAAGTCATAAAAGACTCATAAAGCCCTGTCCAAAAAACCATTTTCCCACCCCTTGTGGGCTTGGGCCAACGAGGGGCACACCCTTAAGTCCTTCAACTAAAACCATTATCCAAGTCCAACCCACGCGTGACCAACAAAGAGGCCCAACACGGTTGAGGCGCTTCTCTTTTTTCTCCTCTTCTCGGTGGCGCCGCCAAAAACGTGTGGCTGAACATACTCCCTAAAATCACGCAAACAAATGCGGAAGCAGATCAAACTCCGACCCCATAAATTATCCTATAAATAAATATAAAACTAAAAAATAGCAAATCGAAATTCAGCTGCTCAAGAACTGGTTTGTTGGTGGGGTCCTCCGTCTCTTCCTCTTGCTGCGCGCCTTGAAGCAGAAGGCGGCGGAAGAAAATGGCGTCTTTGCAGATTTCACGGTGCGGAGTGTGCTCGTTCTCCGGCCTGGACGCCGGATTCTGGCGGAAGTCGGGTTTTTTCCGGCCGGAGTGTGCCGGCTCCATTGGGCGCCCGTGGAGGGTTCCGGTCGGGAGGTGGGCGAGGGTCCGTTGCCGGGCGCAGGAAGGCGATGACAACTCCAATGGTATGTGAATTTGGTGTTCTTGTGGTGCTCATTAACTTCTGCTTGTTTCAATTTATTTATTAGATATATTTGTTGTTCTAATTTGGAATTCATCATTTGGTCATGTGATTTGTATCTACTGGTTGGCTTGCTTACACTATGATCAGGCTCGATAAAATTAGAGGCCTGAAGCGAAAATTTTAAATGGGGCATTTTTGTATTTGGTCCTGAATATTGATTGATAATGCTTTTTTTAAGACTGCCATTTGTATGGCAGAATTTCTTTGGTCCTAAACATTGATTGATACAAAAATGTTCCAAAGATTGGGTTAGTGATTCATCAGAAAAAGTGGACAAACCTAAAATCTCAAAACAACAGGCAAACTAGGTGGGAGCTAATTACTGATTTTCCGGTTATTAGTGTAGTGATTGAAAGGTACATTAGCGGGTGGACAAGTCTCACACTTAAACTTTGGCCGTCTAGACAAGGCCCGCTTGGAGCCCCTTGTCATTAATAAAATTACTTGCATCCTGATACACCTGAAGCCAGGCGATGAGGGGATCAGTGCCCGGAGGGAAGGCCAAGGGTAGGAGGGCAGAAAAGGGGTTCCGATAGGGAGCTGCCGGTAGACAATACCTAGAGGGATTAGCACAGCTGGTCATCATCCTAGAAATGGAGTGACGACTAAGTGCTTCCGGCTAATGGCTGATACTCTCATGCGGTTGAGATGGCACTTGTTTATAGACAATAGAGTTGTAGGAATGCCCAGTATTGGAGCTGAAATTGCCCAGTATAACTGCTAAAAGGCCTTTTATTTTTTGGGGGGCCTTGAGGAGCGGGCTAACCTACCTAACGCTCCAGCTGTCACTGATTGAGAGGCACTAGAGCAAAATTGATAAGTCTCTCTCTCTCTCTCCTCTCCTCTCCAAAAAAAGAAAAGAAAATTATTGCAGTTGAAGTAGATATTCCACCCTCCAGATGATAGTAAGTGTATCAAAAACATAACAAATATGGAAGTAAATTTGTTATTTGTGTCTGTTTTGAGAATGACCAATCAATTTAGCCCAGGGCCGTAATGGATATTGTTAGAAATGCCACTGATGAATATTGTTGGATTCTTTCTCTGTTAATTGCATTAAAAATGTTGTATTGCCGTCTGCCAATGTGAGCATCTTTTTTGGTTCTGGTTCTGATTATTTTTCAGTATGCTGAGCTTTTCTTCTGTTTTGTCCGTTTGACATTGTTTACACGATGGCTCTTTAGGAAGGGGCATATGATCAAAGTCTCATTCCTTATGCGTTCTGTTTGAATATCATAGTGTGATCTTTTACAGGAGAAGAGCCACCAGAGTCATTATTCATGAAAGAACTGAGAAGAAGGGGCATGACTCCAACATCACTGCTTGAGGACACCAAGAGGAGCCTCAACGATCTAAGTGAAACTGAGATAAAAATGCAGGATGACAATAACAATTTCTCAAAGAGGAAAGGCGTAGTTTCTACAGACGCCGGGAACAACCCATATAACCAAAGGGACCGATCTATGGCACTGAACAGTGAAGGCCTTGAGGTTGATACAACTCCCTTTTGTTCAATGCCTGCATAATTTTGCGTTTTGTTTATTTGTTTTAAATTTGCATCTTGAGTGTGGCACCTTATTCTTGATGAAAGCTTGCTAATTAACTGAGGCTCCTTTATAAGATATTAAGATTGTGAAAGCACACAAACACATGGAGCAGTTAGAATAGTAAACCTTGAATAACTTAAAAATTGTACAAAAATCTAAATTTTGTGTTTTGTTTATATGTTTTAAATTCACAACTTGAGTGTGGCACCTTGTTCTTGATGAACGCTTGCTGATTAATTGAAGCTCCTTTATAAGATATTAAGATATTGAAAGCACACAAACACATGGAGAAGTTAGAATAGTAAACCTTGCATAACTTAAAAATGGTACAAAAATCTAAATACTGTAAACAAATGTGTGAAATGATAATATAAGATACTTTTGATTATCAGAGGCATATATGGTCATCATCTCCATCTTAGTACAGCTATCTAGAGTCAGTGATATGGATTCTATGATCACCATTTGATGCATGATATAAATAATTTGATTATACAAAATTCATGCAGGACAAGTGGTAAGATTTTATATCAAATGTCTAACCTGGTGCATTCTCATGAGGAGTGAATAATGTGATGAAGATTTACGAAGATCATCATTTGACATCATCATCACCACCACTATCATCACCATCATACTATTTTCACGAGTCCTTTGCTATGAAGTATGACAATAATAATCATATTTGAGTAGCACATTTTTCCAAGTAATTTGGGGTCTGTGACATAGATCATGTGCCTTTGTTTTGTGTCATATCCTTTCTTATTAACTCCATCTAAGTTCTCTTAGGTTTCCCTCTCCTTCTTTAGGTATCATTTACATAAATAGCTTTCAACCTTTTTACTTGGGCATCGATTGGTCTCCTTTGTACGTGCCCATACTAACACAACCTACTCTCTTCTATGGTAATACATAAGTGTCTATATATTGTCGCATTTTTCAATTTTGTATTGGCGGTTACTGAAGTCGTCGTTCACCTCAACAACGACAATATGTGGAGGCATCAGTCCTATGTTAATATAAGTGTGTAATTCCTTTGTCATAAATTTTGGTGAACTTTGTCAAAAAATTTCTGAATTTTTTACTCTTTCTGGGATTTATATATATATTTTTCCACTGATGGGTTTGTGCAAAGCAAAAGCTGGGGCTTTACATTGGAAGTATTGTATTTCCGTAGTTTAAAAAGAGAGGAATGAAAAAATGAATTAAAAGATTTATGGTTGATGGTAAGATTTCACTAATTTTCTGTTTCTTTATTAATTTAATTTCATTTTAGATTTTGTCCTTCCAATTATTTCCTCATTTCGTTTTGAATCCTTAATCCTGAAGCCCTTACTAAGTTCTGAAAAAATTGTCATTGCAGGGTCTGATTCCACGGGCGAAACTGCTATTAACACTTGGAGGAACTTTCTTTTTGGGATTTTCACCTTTGATCCTTGTCACAGTTGCATTTTTCACAGCTCTGTATTTTGTAAGCTTATTCTAAAATCTTGCCTCATTGTTAATTCTGGTTACTTTCCTTTTTCCTTCTCCAGCTTTAGTTTCTTTTTGTTTAGTATCAAATTGGATTTTTTTTTATTTTCAGTATTTGGGGCCAGCTTTTGTTCATGATGGAAGTAAGACTTCCGTATCGCCACCCACATATGTCGACCCGTACTTGCTACTTGAAGAGGAAAGACTTCCACAACCGGCTCCTCAAGTAAGATGACCCATGCATGTTTGGCAAGCCAAGCTAGTTCGTGAAATGGCCAGGCTGATCTTTTCACACTTTCCAATTGCAACTTTTCTTTTTTCATGTAAATCACAACTTCCTTTATGTATGTATTTTAGGGCTATCATCCTCATTCACATGTTAATAGCAAAATCTTGTATAATAGGGCCAATATTATGGTTCTAGTCCATGTAATTTTACCTAGAACCAGTCTTTTCCAATACAAAAACCGCTTTACCAAAATAAATTGCTCTCTAGATTTATTTGAAGTGTTGTTTGGATATAAAATTATTTAGAATCAAAATTAAATTTTATATAATTAATTTAAACAAAATGGCCTAGGGGTGTTTGTGAGCATAGTCGAGTATTGGGCTTGCTTATCTTGAATTTGAACTATTCAGTCTTGAAGTTTGAGAAAGTTAAAACTTTAATAATTGAATCATAAACCCAAACTTGAAATGAATTCAAACTTAAAAAAAGAAATATATTTAAATTTAAAGTATATGAAGTATCCTATACAATAAAATATTTTTAGTATTAAATAATAATAAATATATTTCAATAAGTATTATGATTACACCTTAAACAACCGATTATATTCACTAATAAAGAAGAAAAGTAGGACAAATGAGCTTTAGTTACATATCTTCAAAAAAGATTGTATTATCTGATTATTTTCTTTACATGTCTATAATTACAAAAAAAATGCCAAAATTAGAAACACACATAGGCACCATGACTGTCTACTTCTCTATATCTTCCTCTCTTTACGTGTAATATGCATAAAAAAATGTTTCTAACCCTTGGGAATGCTACCAAAAGAATTCAAAGTACATGCACATAGGGGTGTAAATGACATTCGTTTGTTCAGTATCCATCTGCTTGTCCAGTGTTCGTTTATATCCATGTATGTCCGTACTAAAATAAATAATATTATTTTTGTTTGTCCCTAATGTGAATGGACACATACAATACTTGTTTGTATATGTAGCCATACGTGTTTGCCAATTATATATTTTATTATTCTTATTTTTAATTTATGCTAAATTACTAGCTTATATCACATACTTAATCTTTGTTAAAAGATTATAAAAAATACATATTACATATTATACTCTTACATGTCTTTCGTAACATTATTATTTATTAGATTAGACTATCCCATTATTATTATTACTTATATTTTTTATTTTTTTACTAACTACCCTTAATTTGAAAACAAAGTTGTTTATGACAAACTTTCACCTTCATTTTGACTGTGACCATCCATGTCTGTCACGGGCATATGCGGAAGAACAAACATATGGTCCACATAAAAATGGATGGTTGCAGACATACTTTGTCCACGTCCTTCATGCACAAAGAGAAATAATTTGTAAACCAATTGTATCCTTTTTTTACAAATCTTATTTTTGGGCTAAGAGTTAGGACATTAGGTCATAACCTCATTTATTATTTCAAACTTTGGAAGAATTTTTAGGTATCTTAGTGTGGTATTACACTGAAATTTATATATTTAGATATATTTATATATTTTATTTAGTTATATCTCTATGATATATATCAATTTTAATTTACATCACATGTGTGTCTCTAAATTTTTTACTTTTTAAAATATAGTTCATACGTGATATATGTCAATTATAGAAATTATACATCCATTAAAATTTAATAAGGATATATTTCATATATTATACGAACATGATATCTCTGTATATACATGTTATATCTTTAAATTAATAATTATATATATACATATATATTATTTATTTTATATATATTAATTTCATAATTGTAAGAACATAAGTGTCCTTATGTCATGTATTAGCTTATTTTTGTGATCAAAATAATGTCATTAATATGTATTTTAAGTCAGTTTATAGTGAGAATAATGGTTTTTTAAGGTGGAACGAAAGGAAGAATCGGATTCGTGTTTTCATCAGGTAAAAATACACATACACATTACCTTCACATACTTTAGGGTAAAAGAGACATTAAGTAAAAGAATAGTGAGGATTGTAGATTTGAATATTAAAATATCAAAAATCTAGTTAGAACGATCAATCTCTCAAAATTAAATGAGTTACTGGTCGTTTCAGTGAAACGATAGTTTGACACTTGAAAATACTATGTATAAAACAAAGCCAGGAGTTATTGATCGATCAGTTGAAGAGATGTGAGGAAAAATACAAGAAGTGATCAATTGCCTTGTGGAAACGATCGATCACTGGAGTGATAGGTTGCCTAATTTAAGATTTTTTAGTATGATTTGGATTCTAAATTGGAGTCTTATTCCTTTTAGGGATTGAGAGTCTATAAAAAGATATTAGAACATGATGAAATAAGAGAAAAGACCTAGAAAACCTAGATAGCTTGTGTGAGTTGCTTTAATGGAGTTTTGAGATTGTTATTTTTTAAGTTGAGAAAATCTCAACCATAACTCAAAAAGTGAGTAGAGGTGAGATTATTGTACAAAACACATATGATACATGGTTATTGCTGAAGATTGTTATTAAGAAGATAAAGTAAATAAAAGATTCATTCCAAGGGGGAGATGAAAGATCTACGTTATTCAAAAGAGCACAAAGGAGGAGAAGATCAAGCTATGTCGGTAAAAAACCAATGAGTGGTTCATTCAAAATTTAAGAGTGGTATGAATAACCCGTTGTTTGAAGAAAATGAGTTTTTGTTTATGTAATTGGTAATTTTATAATCTCAAGTTTACATAATGCATAACTATCTAGATAGAGTGTCCAATGATTTTTCCCTGGTTGGGTCTCTATGTAAAAATTCTTGTCAGTTTTATTTGCTGATTTGATTGCAATATTCTTATTAGAACATATTAGAATTAGGCACATTAATTTAAATAAAATTTGTGTTTATTTTGTTTAAAGGGGGAAGATAAATCTTGTAATTTAATTGCAAGGTAGAGCTACTTTATTTTCTCAATTTGTTCATGCCACACACATAGCCCGCAAACCAGCAATAATTACATTCAAGTTTAAGTCGAGCTCAAGCCTAGTATGAGATGAGTTGATCATGTTTAAATTCTATTATCAACTTTGAGCCATTAGAGCTAAGGAGAGATCTTACCTACATTGAGATGCCAGTGCAGATCTTAGACAGAAAGGAACGTGAAAGTTCTTTAGTGGAATCACAATGTGGAGAAAGCAACGTGGGAGCGGGAAGATGAAATCAAGGCAAAGTACCCTAATTTCTTTACCGTTGGGTAGTTACAAATTTTGAGGACAAAATTCCTATAAATTAGGTAGGATGTAAGATCTGATATTTCTTTTTCCAATTGTCTTATTTGTGGTGGTTGTAGAAATTTAAGGAGTTTGACTATTTAGCCTTACGAGTTAGATAACTTTCTAAATAGGATAAAATTAGGGCTAAGACTTAAAAATTAGATAAAAAGAACTTTGAAACGCCACAAAGAATGCACAAATCGGAGTTTGAATGAGTAATATATGACCGGTCAAATTGTACTAGATGTATCGACCCGATTACCTAATTTAGACCTAAAATTGGACAATTTACTTAGCCTTTTAGGCCAAATTTAAAGTGAGTTATGGGAATAGTAATTTAAGTGGCAATTTGGGTGGCCCAAAGTTGATTTAATTCCCAAGCCCTAGGGGATTAAAACCTAATCCTCACCCTTTATAAATCGGTCATAAGAGCCTTATTAGAGCATTTTTGTATTTTTTTAGAGTTGATTCAGAATTTGTGGTGCCCTAGCCTTGCTCAAGGTATGTAATTTAATTATTTTTAACTTAATCCTTTGATACTTAATGAGGAATTAAATGTTCTTTATTCTTAATTATAATTCTTATGTCTTCTCCTTTCAAAACCCCAATTTTTTTTAGTTCATGAACCCTAGATCTAATGAAAAACCCTAATTTTGTTTAATAGAGACCTTTTGATTTAGGATGAATTGAGGAGTTTCTCTATCTTAGAGGTAAATGGTTTTTGTTTGATGAGGTTTTACTTGATTTAATACCATGTTTGCGGGTAAAGTTATGTTTTTGAATATTGGATATGACTTGAATCATTTTAGTCTCTGTTTTGGATTTATTTTCTGGGAGTAGCTTATTATGTCTAGATTGTATTCTTAATTTTTTAGATTTTTTTAGAATAATATGTATTTATTATATTTTTTAAAATATGTATTGCATAGTAAAATAGTTCTTTATTTTTGTGTTTAGTAGCGAGTTTAGGGATGAAAACTTATGATTTTTGGGTCATTATTTTTTTATGGGTTGGCATACATGTTGTTAAGTTGTAAAAATTTCAAGTCGTTTGGAACACAGTAAGTCAATGGCATAGTCATAAATTACTAGATTGACAGTTTTGGTAGAAGTGCACAGTCTCATTAATTAATTAACATAAATCATTTTTTGTACTTATTTTCATATGATATTTATTTGTTTAGTAACTAAGATTGACGTAGTTCTTTTGGAAAATTTTACATTGATTAGAGTTATTTTGTTATTTTTTCTAAAATGTATAAGTTACATGCAATGATTATGCTAAAACATCTACTTAATTAGTATGAGAATAAATGAGATATTATATTATTGATTGTGCTACTTTGGTATTGTCAGTATGTTTAACTTTATTAAGGATATGTATGTATATATCTAAGGGTAATTTATCATATCTCTGTTTAATATCTTAGTACATATGATCTTATGTACTTAATTATGCCTTATATACGATAATATGATTACTTAGGGTTGCACTTATAACTTAACTTATATTTTATGCATCATGAAAACTATGTATTAATCGTGGTTTGTCGAGGTTTCTATAGTTGCTAGATTAGTTGTATGGGAAGTTTATTGAATCGATTTTACGTCCGAAATGGTGGGTTTTACATCCAATGGACAAGGTTTTAAGTTCAAAATGATGAGTTATTCCTCCCCCGGGTTGAGATGATTAAGACTATTTATTTATTGAGATTTTTGATGTTTGCTCTGGCTAGTTATGGCCGTTGTGCACCGATGTGACTAAGGATTTATGGTATTTTTTGGTATTTGGAATGCTAGGTGACATGTGACATGTACTAGGCAATGTGCGACATGTTACTGATTTTGATTGGTTGCACTGTTTTATTATCTTGTGGCGACTTTTGATATTCATTTACATCATATTATTGTGTAAAACTTTCGTGATAAAAATGTTGAGATTTATTTGCACAGGTTTTTGCATAAAGACTATGTTTTGAATGAACTCAGGTGTTAGAGTGTAAATATAAGTATTTTCAAAGCCTTACTGTGTTTATACTCACACTTTCTTGTTTTTGGGAGTCTTTTAGGATTCCCTATGTGATGGTGTCATACAAGTGCTCACAACAGCTTGTTTTGCGAGCAGATAATAATTGAAGAGCAGCTGAGTGAGTGATAACTATTTACTAAGTGATAATTAGTAAGAAATAAATGAAGAGACATTATAAAAGTTTATGTTACTTGATAGTATTTTATTTCTAGTTGGTAGTTTATTTTCTTTATTTTGAGTCATATGTTTATGTCATTGCACTATAACTCTAGTAGGTGGATGTTTAATCATAATTATGATAAAAGTAGTTAAAATTCTTTTTTACAATATTCTCTGGGTTATTTTTATGCAAAGTGTTGACTCAACTGTGTAATTTCGATCTAATCTAGGGTTAGATTAGAAATTGTTGCATCCTCTAGCTAGTTTTGGGTCAAGAGGTGTGACAATTTAGTGGTATCAGAGCCAGGTTGCTATTTAAAAGCATGAGAGAATAGTAAAAGAGGAATATTTCCCTATTAATGGATAATGCTTAATGGAAACTGAAACCATAAGGGGGTAATGAGGTGAGAGATAATTAAATAAGTAGACTATACTAGCAACATTAGTATCGTTGTTTATTGTATTGTTGGTTGCTTTTGTATTTAATTCGATGTTTGTTCTTTACACTCATTTATCTCTCCTATCTTTGCTAGAGTGCTTAGTATTGAGTGAAAACTTTTATTGACTCCTTTGCATGTTTCTACCCCTTCATCCTCTCTTAGGACAGAGGAATACCTTAAGGAAGTTCAAATTGTGATTTAGGGTTAAGAGTTGGTTGTTGATTTGATTATTTTATCTATGATTGATTTTGATGTGATTTTGGGCATAGATATGATGTCCATGTATTATGGTCATGTTGATTATTGAGGAAATAAAATAGTATTTACTATGCCAGACCTAGAGCCTTTTGTTTTTCAGGGTATGAAATGGGTCAATAGCAAGTTCTACCTGTCTTCATCTGAAGCAATGAAGTGGATGAACCATGGGTGCATGGCATTTCTTATAAGTATTTCTTTGGAAGGGGTTGAACCTACTCCTATCAAGTCTGTTCCGGTGGTGTTTGAATTTTCTAATGTCTTTCCAAAGGACTTGCCAAGTTTACCCCCTAGAGAGATATCAAATTTAGTATTAATATTCTTCCAGACACTTTACCAATCTCGAAAGCTCCTTATAGAATGATGCCAACTAAACAAAAAGAGCTTGGATCTAGCTACAATATTGATTAGACAAGGGGTTTATTAGACCTAGTGTATCTCCTTGGGGTGCACCAGTTCTCTTTGTCAAAAAGAAGGATGATTCTCTCAGACTTTGCATTGATTAAAGGATGTTGAATCAGGTCACAATAAAGAATAAGTATCCCCTACCTCGTATTAATGACTTATTTGAACAATTGCAACAAGCTTAGGTGTTTTCCAAGATTGATTTGAGGTTGGGTTATCATCAACTTCATATTTGACCTGAGGATGTGACAAAGTCTGCTTTCAAAAGATGCTATGGATATTATGAATTCTTGGTGATGCCTTTTTGGACTTACTAATGCACCAATATCCTTTATGGATCTAATAAATAGGGATTTCAAGCCTTTCTTAGATTAGTTTGTTATCATTTTTATGGATGAAATATTAATCTATTTAGCGAGCAAGGAGGGGCATCTTAGAATTGTACTGCAAACTTTGAGAGATCACAAACTTGATACAAAAGTTTAGCAAATGTGAATTCTGGTTGGAGAAAGTACATTTTATTAGCCATGTCATATTAAAGGATGGTGTAGTAGTGGATCTGACTAAGGTAGAAGTAGTTTTGAAGTGGGAACAACCTAAAAATGCATATGGAGTTAGAAGTTTCTTAGGCCTTGCAGGGCATTTTCGATGGTTCATTGAAGGTATTCCCCGTATTTCAGGCCCTGTGACAAAGCTAATAGGAAAGAATATAAAATTTGAATGGAGACAAGCATGTGAGCATAGCTTTCAAGAGTTGAAGGGGAGACTTACTTCAGCACCAGTGCTAGCTTTACCATCAGGTAGTGGAGATTTATTGTCTACAACAATGCTTCGAAGAAGAGGTTGGGTGCTGATGGAGAATGGGAAGGTAGTAGCTTATGTTTCTCGCCAACTTAAAATGCATGAGAAGAACTACCTAACACATGACTTGGAGTTAGCAGCAGTGGTCATTGCACTAAAGATTTAGAGGCATTACCTTTATGGTGAGAAGTTTGAAGTGTTTACAAACTATAAAAATTTGAAATACCTTTTCACTCAGCGGGACTTACACATGAGACAAATGAGATGGCTAGAGTTCCTTAAAGATTATGATTTCACCATTGAGTAGAAAATCAATAGCTATAGTAGCTCATGTATAGGTTCAAGAGTGGCTTTTGTATAAAAAGGCTGTTGAACTTAATCTCAATATAGCTTTTGAGGATACCACCAAATTGTTTGCCAATCTTTTTATAAGTTTTAATCTGGTGGACACAGTGATTGAAGCACAAAAGGGAGATGAAGAAATTCAGAAAATGAAAGCTAAGTTGAAAGAGAAGCCAGCGAATGACTTTGAGGAAAGGGCGGATGGAAGTTTAGCCATTCATGGGCAATTATGGGCACCAAACTCTCAGGAGTTGAAGGATCATATTCTTGTAGAAGCACACGACTCTAAGTTCTTCATCCATCCTGGGGGAAGTAAGATTTACCATGATTTGAAGAGGACTTTTTGGTGGAATAGATTAAAGAGAGATATTGCTTAATATGTATTAAAGTGTTTGAAGGAGAAGCTAGTGAATGACTTTGAGGAAAGGGTAGATGGAAGTTTAGCCTTTCATGGGCAATTATGGGCACCAAACTCTCAGGAGTTGAAGGATCATATTCTTGTAGAAGCACACGACTCTAAGTTCTCCATCCATCCTGGGGGAACTAAGATTTACCACGATTTGAAGAGGACTTTTTGGTGGAATAGATTGAAGAGAGATATTGCGTAATATGTATCAAAGTGTTTGATTTGTTAGTAGGTTGAAATAAAGCATCATCATCCTGGAGGCATGCTACAACCTCTACCTATTCGGAGAATATAGTCATGGATTTTTTTCAGGTCTTCCTAGGTTGCCAAGTGGCAATGACTTTGTGTGGGTTGTTATTGATCGACTCACCAAGTCAACATACTTTATTGGTATTAGGACTACTAAATCCCTGGACACCTTGGCAACACTTTATGTGAAAGAGATTGTTCGATTACATGGAGTTACTGTGTCAATTGTATTTGATTGGGATCCTCATTTCACATCTAGATTTTGACAAAGTTTTAAAAAGCTTTGGGCACAATAACTCACCTTAGTTTAATATATCATCTTTAGACGGATGAACAATCTAAGAGGACTATATAGACTTTAGAGGACATGCTTAGAGCATGCATCCTCAAGTGGAAGGGAAGTTGGAAGCAACATTTATCCTTGGTGGAGTTTGCCTACAACAATAGTTACTAGGGTAGCATTCAAATGATACCTTTTGAAGCATTATATGGATGTCTTTGCAGATCACCACTTTGTTGGGATGAAGTGGGAGAGCATCTTTTAACGGGGCCAGAAATAGTGCAACAATTCTTTGAGAATATTTGACTTATCGGGGGTCAATTGCAAACTGCTCAGAGTAGACAAAAAAGTTATGTAGACACCTGTCGAAGAGAGCTAAAATTTCAAGTGGGAGATCATGTTTTCTTGAATATTTCACCATCAAAAGGTATAGTGAGATTAGGTAAGAAAGTGAAATTATCTTCTGGGTTCATTGAACCTTTCGAGATATTGGAGTGGATTGGAGCAGTGGCATATTGTATGGCTTTACCGCCATAACTTGCTAACATTCATGATGTGTTCCATGTTTCTCTTTTACGAAAGTATGAACCAAATCCATCGCATGTTCTCAACTTTGAGCCATTGGAGCTAAGGAACGATCTTACCTACATTGAGATACCAGTGCAAATGTCACGCTCGAGGTTTTTCCATACATTTACTTTAAAATTTTACTAAAATTTTATTTCAAAATATATATGTAAATCAAAGGAAACCACAAAATTTAAAACATGTGAAAACAAGTTTTATAAGTTAATCCATTGTGCCTCCAAACTAACATTTTCAGGTGTGACATAAAATAAAAACATAAAAATTAAACCTGCCATGGCCATGATCTTTAAAAATAAATACATCCTAAGCATATCTGAGTACAAGTTCTTCAACAATTCGAGCATATATGCACAAGTTCAGAAAAATAACACATTAAACTCTCACTTTAATCAATACATGAGATCGTGGTACCAAAATCCACATGGCCTCACTACGAGTTCAGTGTACTCAAGGTCGAGGAAGAATAGTCCACCATGGGGAAAAGAGTCCAATCTAAAAAGCTATCGATTGACCTACAAAAGCCTCTAAACCAAGGGGTTAAAAAAAAGATAAATAGGTAAGAGCAGTAGGAAAATACCCAGTAGGGGAAACAAATCAATGAACTTCGTAAGTTCATACATAGATGTATTCATATAACCACACATGATGCAAGAAAGATATGAAATATAAATAGGGTCTCACATTCAAATCATCGTACTAGCTAAGCTTACACTTACTCTTATGTCATACTCTTACCCTTGTACTCTAAATCAGAGTCTTACCAACTCACTCATACATTCGTACACTTATACATATAATATACACATACTCATATGACCTTACTTGTACGAACTTACTCATACAATCTTACTCTTACTCATAAACTTACTCTTATTGTCTTCCTTAGAAGCTCACACTTACACTTACTCTGAATCTTACACATATTGCTTACTCAAAATTTGATACATATAACTTACTCTTACTGTCGTACACATACTATCGACAACTGGAGCTTATTACAATTAATAAGCTCCAGTATCAAAAAGGAAGGGAATGCCACTGGGGAGTCACCTTAATCTCTAGGGAGCAACTAGATGCTATGGACTTTTCCGAAGGCAAGACACACCTATGCTCATGGGGCACATGATCAAATAGGTAAGAGCAGGTCCATGATACTACTTACCTGAACGTACAAATACCCACTCTCTGGGGCCATACAGTGCCAATTAAGGGCCATACAGAGCCAACTAAGGGTAAAAATTATACGGTGCCACTCTTGGGCAAAAATTATACAGTGCCATTCTTGGGCATAACATACAATGCCATATGTAAGTAGAAATACATACAATGCCCACGAAGGGCAAAAACTTACAACGCTTTCAACAGAGCATCAAACGTCTGGGTTGAAATACAACACCAAGACTAAATCCCACAAGATAACACCATGCCTAGACTAGAAAGAATGCTCAGTCAATTACTTATCGACTGACTCAAATATGGAACTTGATCAATCAAAACCCTC
This sequence comes from Saururus chinensis, assembly GCA_035235625.1. Lineage (NCBI taxonomy): Eukaryota > Viridiplantae > Streptophyta > Magnoliopsida > Piperales > Saururaceae > Saururus > Saururus chinensis. The sequence continues at coordinate 11,649,808 of CP141148.1, forward strand.
AGTCTCAACTCACAACGTTATCGAATTAGGGTTATAATTCAAGTTCATATTAAATAACTTATGCATGTATAATTATGCTAGGAATTACTTTCATCTTACATTCTTTAGCCAATCGAGCTGGAACCACGCCCAATATGCAGTTCTGATCCGTAAGGGCAACATACTTCACCTTACTCATCCAATTCATACTCATAACTCACCTTCCCCTTACAATCTTATGTATCTCCACGTACCCTTACTTTGACATACTCAAACTATGTACAAACATACTTCTACCATCATCTACTTATGGTCTTACATCCCACACCATCTTCCTTAAATCAAATTGTCTTACATGAGCTCCTTTAATGAAACCCCTCAGACCTAAATCTAGTCATCAAACCCTTACTAATTCAGTACTTGTTGTTCTTCCATTACAATTCATATTATATACATTATGTGTGTACAATTATGTTGTAACCTCTTACTAACTCACAATCATCCAAAGGCGCTTCGAACTTTAAGTCTTCTAAATCCATGCATCCCAATGTCTCTTGCTCATCGCTCCAATGTACCAACCAATTTAATTCACACCAATCCTCCAATCTCATCAAATCCATCCTTCGCCAACCTTACATCTTCTGTCACAAGCAATCTACCCATCATAGTCCATGAAACATCTGTTCGACATTCCAATCAAATGCACATGTCCGTGCCTATCGACCACACTAAGATCTATCTCATGCTCTACTCACGAACATATAATTCATCAACCACTTACTTTCATACCCTTAGTATTCACTAACATACGCATAATTCACATACATAAAACATGTTCAATACAATTACAAGTTCAAGGTCCCCTACCTTGTAATCCACTCGAGAATGATGGCGAGCATATGACGGTGGCGGTGTCGATGGCGGAATAGGTTGCCAAAAGCATTGCACTAAGAGAGCTGTTGTCCCGAGGATTTTTAGAGATGCCAGAATTAATCTCAGTGAGGTTGGGCTAATTTAACTCAAAGCAAAAGATTGAGCGTACTAGGGTGGTTGGGCACAAGGCTGTGCCACTAGAAATAGAAAAAGCAATCATAGAAGGGTGCGTGACTAATCAGAGGTCGGCTAATGGCTAAAAATACTTTGTTTGGCACAAGATGCTAAAATCAGCCGTAGACCACACCCAGTAGCGATTTTAGATTGTAGAAGCCTCACCAAAGGGCAGAGGGCTTGGTTGCATACTAACGAACATAGGAGAGATGAAAAAGGGCTTTAGTGGCCATATTGACTAGTGGTGGTGTCGGTCAATCGTCATATGCTGCAAAGGTGGTGCCTTTAACTTAAAATGCATGTGCAACACAAGCGTGCAACCATAGGGGAGGATAGGTTGTCGGTGGGTCTCAAAGCGACTCATGCTAGTGGGAGTAGGCTCCAAGTACTCACGGGAGGGATCGACTATTGAACAACATATGCACATGTTGTCACACACTAAAAAGGGTGGTCTTTTAGAGGGTTGGGGTGGTCGGACACGAAAGAGGTCGGGTTCGCCAGTGGTGGGCCCCCAAACAAAAGTCAAGGCACTAAGGACTAGAGTAGGTGGCCGACAAAGGCGATAACATTTCCAATCGCTACCCACAATCAAACAATTGAATGGGCAGTTGTGCATCAAGCATGACTTATGGTGGAGGATATGGGCATGGAAGCGGTCAAGCCTTTGCTGGCCCTGGGCCAGTGGCTGACAATGCTCTTCCCCTTGGTCAAAAGAAACGGAGGGACTTGATTAGCCAGGGGCGATAGCGTGCGGAGCTAGTGCTGTAGACACACTGTCACTAGGTGACGAATGGCTAGACGGGGCCAGAGGCTAGACTTTGGAGACAACAACGCATTCAGCAGTCGCCAAATCATGGCGAGCCAAATTGGCATCAAACCGATGTTGTCCGATGTCCAATGATAGAAAATGGATGCCTCCAAAGAAAAGAGGGTAAACTTTACTCTATCATGGGTCAGCTGATCGAGCAGATCAGAACCGATTGGGGCTAGGGAGCCCAGACCTTAGTACCTCGCCGTTGTTGTCTCAAGGCGGCAATCTTGAGGCTGGTCAGTGGGTGGCGGCTGATAGTGAAAATAATCGATAAAAAAATCAACAAAAGGGGGAAAATTCTGTCTGGATCTGAATAGGGCAGAGGAGGGGCCGGGAGAAAGGCATCAATTTAGGCTGGGGTGGTGGCCTTTCCATCGTTGTGTTGGGGAAGGGCCAAAGGCCAGCTGGTGTTCGCTAGCCACCCATGGCTCTGGTGGCAGCTGCAACTCACAGAGACAAAAGGAAAAAAATAGGGCAGACATTGTTTTTACCTCACACCGGTGTAAGAGGGGTGGGGAGGCCGGGTTGGTGGTGACCGGAGGTTGTCTTGGCTGTGGTGAAGCCATGACGACAGGCTGGAGGCCATGCATCCAGCGACAGCGATGGATTGGGGCGAAAACTAAAAGCTCACTGGGTTGAAATATAAACAAATGGGGGAGAAGGGCAGACAGTCGGCAGTCACGCCGTGGTGTTACCAGCGATGTTGCTAGGCTAAGGCTGTCCGGGCAGAAGCCAGTGGCCGGTGATGGCGGCGCCTTCGGCCTCACAGTGAAAGGGGGAGCCTTTCCCTATGTTTTGCCCGCGGTCGGGCGCACTGAGGAGTGACCGATCTGATTTATGTTTTTTTCTTTCTATATCCATTCTCCTTCATTACTCATCCTTTTTCTCTCACGTTTTCGCGCCAAAAGTTTTTGTGGTGTGTCGAGGCCCATGACCTGCGACTAAGTACCACTTCCAACTCTACGGTTACAAATATCAAGGTCAATTACAAATAAGGATACACCAAAGCTTCAAATTTCTTCATTAAAAATATGAGCAAAAAAATAGCCAAAAATTATAGAAAAATCAAGGATGTTACACTATCCTAGACAAAATGGATAAGATACTTAGGACGAAGGATTATATTGGTGAAAGTTCTTTGACGGAATGACAACATAGAGGAAGCAATGGGGGAGCAAGAAGATAAAGTCAAAGCAAAGTACCCTTATCGCTTTACCATTGGGTAGGTTTGAACTTTGAGGACAAAATTCCTATAATGTGGGTAGGATGTAAGATCCGGTAATTCTTATTTTCCAATTGTCTTGTTTGTAGTTGACTTGTAGAAATATAAGAAGTTTGACCTTTTAGCATTACTAGTTAGATAACTCTCTGAATATGTTAAATTTAGGGCTAAGACTACTATGGTTAACAACTAGATAGAAAGAGCTTCAAAATGCCATAAAGAATTGATAATTGGAGTGCAGATGAGTGAGATATGAGTAGTCGAAGTTGTACTAGATGCACTATACCCAATTACCTAATTTAGATCTGAAATTGGGCTTTTTATTTAGCCTTTTGGGCACATTTAAATTGTTGGTTGTGAGCCGAAAAAGGTGGAATCACCTAATGAGAAAAAATTTCTATTGCAATTCCATATCAAAACCAAATAATACAAAATCCAGATGTAATTGTCGTAGAATCCTTCAGAATCTACTAGGAATTCCATATCCAAATAGCCCCTACATATCAACTAGGCTATAACAGCTTGCCAGTGCTTGACACGCAGATCGACAATTGTGATGTTTGTTTGAGTTGCTAACTACATGTATGATGGTTACTTTGTCAATGTGTGAAGTAGGTGTAAACACGTTGTACTAGTGTATCATATAAAAATATAGTTTCCATGGTTTTACTATCTTATGTTTCAAGATTCTTTATGAAGTATACAATTGTTGGAAAATCTTACTTATTTGCCCTTGCAATTCTTAAAGATTCTAAACTTATAGTAATTTGAATGACAAAAATGTCAAGGCTTGTATTTAATATTGTGTCCTTAAGATCTTAAGATTTTTGCCAACCCTTGGTGTTTGGGATCAATTGGAAATCTACTTCTCAGGATACACGTTATTATTGGATACACAATAAAACCTCTAATGTTACTTCCAACAAGATCGGATCCAAACATAGTTTTGCATAAAAAATAATAGTATCTCAAGAAGCATATCATACATTTTATGAAAGTTTTAATTGTTTCAATTACTCTAAATAACAAGCAATTTAATTAATTATCTCTCACATCCTTGTTCAATAATTAATAACCTTGTCTAATCCCCAAAGACAAACACTCACATCACATTTTTAATAGTTAATAACCCTGTTTAATCCTTATTCTAGATGACCTCATTGGAAAACATGTTATTATCGGTTTTGATATCCTCCACAAACTGCCTCACCTCAAATGAAAACCCCATGGATTATCCTACCATGATGAACTTCCCCCTGGTTAATCACTAATAATCTTCATGCTTTGTAGGACCCTCATGAAGCTATAAGGCTTCGCCTCATGTAAGATTGTTGGGCATGATCGCACGAAGAGCTCAAAGCAAGTCATGGTTCACCTCTATGGACATGACCCAAGCTTTTTGTGTGTCTTCCTTTCAAACCACCGCTCCAACATCAACCCCTACACCGGCAAGCCACTCCAGAATGAATCCTAACCAATTGCTACAAGCGCAAAAAGAGCCTTCCCCGTTGCTACAACAAGGCCTTATTGAGGAAACACCCTCACCATGGGCCTATCAAGCCTTTTATGTCAACAACAGAGCAGAGGAAGCACACAAAACAGCCAAACTTGTCATAAACTACTAGCCTCTCAACAAATACTTGGCCAATGAAAAGTTCCATTAACCTCAGCGAATGAGCCTCTTTAAACAAATAGCAAGTGAAAAGGTTTTCTCTAAGTTCAATCTTAAAGCAAGATTTGGGAAAATTAGAATTTATCCTGATGATTGAAAAAAGACTATTTTCATTATTCCTAATGCTTATTAACAGTGGATGGTCCTTCCCTTTTGACTGAAGATGGCACCCTCCATTTTCTAAAATACTATGGTGAAGATATTTTGTCCCTTACTCTATTAAGAACTTGTCTATATTGATGATATCATCTTATTCTCCAAAACAGAAAAACATTTACAATTGCTATGACAATTTCATATTATCTACCATAGTCATGACATCATACTTTCTAAGAAGAAAATAGTTCTATAGACTAGACATTGACTTCCTTAGCATGGAAATTCTCAATGGAAAGTATACACCTCTGCCCCATATTACTTAAAACCTCAATAATTTTCCTAATGAAAACTTATCTCAAAAGCATATTCAAACATATCTCGATATCTTGATCTATATCTTGGATTTTATTCCTTGCATAGAAAGAAGATAGAGCAACTTTATTTAGACTCCTCCGAAAAAGTCCACCTCCTTAGTCTGAAAAGCAGACAAAAGCTCTTCAAGTGATCAAAGAGATTATACCAAGGTTACCACAGCTACACATTCCAGCCACTTATCAACATCGCATTCTGTAGATAGATGTAAGTGATCATTCCTGGGAAGCACTATTATTTACTTTTGACAAAATCAAACTCGCCATCTCTGTCACTATAAGAGTGGATCTTTCAAGTCATCTAGACAAAACTATCACAGTACATACAAGGAGATTCTTGTTGTAAAAATGGCATTTGTAAATTTCCAATTTTTTCTAATTGGCCATGAGTTCACTATGGAAATGGATACGAGTACATTCCCTCAAATGCAACATTTCAAGCAGAAACAACTGCCAAATGCCTAGCTTCCACATTAGCATGATTGGTTTTCCTAATGAAAATTTGAAGTCAAGAAATTCAAAGGAAAAGACAAGAATCTCGCCAACTTTCTTTCCTGACTAAGACCTTCTCAACCACCGCTCACTTCTTTACCCCAAAACCATTTTCCTGGCCTCCTTCCTCTTGAAGAATGTGAAAATTTCCCTCCAAAAATATAGAACTATTAACCTCCTTTACTTTTCCTCACGAACTATGACCTCTATCAATGTCTTCCTTGAGATCAACCTAGTTTGAAACACATTTATTTTCTTCCAAATCCCTCATCCCCAATATGCATACCAATGCACATTTGGTTTCAAAAATTATTATTATTGCCCTTAGGAAGTCTTTTATTTTTTGTGATATGTAATAGAAAATTGGTGCATCTCTATTTTCTTCACTGTTGGACATCTCCCAAGTTACCTCTTCTAGATCTAGGTCCGCTAGAATCTCTCTGACTATCCTTTCAGTATAAAGACACTGTCAGAATGGTTTTTCCCAATTCAGGAATGGCAAATAGTGCTTAGTGATGTCACCATGTTATGATTTTGAATTAGGATTTAATTAGGGCTTTCTTTATATAAGTATGCCCTAGTTTAGGTTTGCTTGCTTTTCTAGTTAGAGAAGGTTGAAGCCTATTAATCATGTACTCTTCCATAGTCATTAATTATGAATTATTAAGCTTAATCTAATTAATTTAATTTATCTTTGTCTCTCCTTAACTCTCTTCTTCTTCTTCTTCTCCTTTCCCACATACATACTCCCCTTAATTTTACCCTTGTAACCCTAGGGGTTACTACATTTGTATCAAAGTGTACCTTTCTTGCGCCATCGCTTCATTGTTGCCATAGGACGCCAAAAGAAAGTGGTTTCTGGTTCTATTGTTGAGCCCTCAGATTAGCTGTCTCACATCGTCAGATGAACATTGTAAAGCTCAAATGTGAACTAGACACCCAAACCCTAGAGCAAAAGATGGACACCGACAGTTGGGCGAAGCAATTTCAGAAGCAATCTGGCACCCTCTCGGTCATTGCATAGTCACAGCACAAGGTTGTTGTGGCTGTGATGACCCTACAAGACTCCTTGACTACGCTTATTCACCGATACAACTCCTTGAACACCTCCGTCCAAGAGCTTGCAGATCATCCGCCCACTGAACTACAACCTATGGAACCTCTAGTGAAGCCGATTTTCACCTGTCACTTAATCCACCATCAACATCGGCTAGTGTTCATCCTCCTCTCTGGCCTCTGAGTCGTGTTCAGTGGGTGAAATTAGCCGCAAGCCTTCATCCAGATCGTCTGCTCCCCTTCTGCCACTAACGGAGCACACTCAACAAGCCCCCTCAGATCGTAATCAAGACCATGAGGCAAAGACGAATTATTATGCCATCGCAAGACCTTCTCTCCACCATTCCGACACTCTACCTACGATGGCCAGGTTGGATTCCACCCCCTCCCTATCACTTCTGGCCAGCTGCTTCTCCACTCCATAGTTGTCAAGACCGTCTCTTTCCAGTCAAAACTGTCTCTGCTAAACTTAGCCGAGGCACCATTAGGTCTATCCATTGCCGCTACCGTCATGCCACCTTTTGTTTCAATTGGACATCTACTTCCCACCACCCATGTTGCTATCCTGTAGCAACCGCACACTACAGAGGTTGCCCCATTGAGTCCTCTCCCCCTAGTTTAACTGTTTCCGGTTTAGCAGCTATTGGTTTAGCCTTTCCATGCTCCGGCTAGCTGTCGCTCTTCTGGGGTCTTTGCCGCTGCCATGCGCATAGTATCTTATGTAGATACGTTACGGAAACCCATGGAGGATATGTTATATCTAAGTGGGTTGCGATCAAGTTCGGGTGGACCTGACTCCCAAGCCTGTCCAACTCAGGCTTTTTTATCCCATTCGAGTCTAAGCCCGTACCTTTCATGACCCATCCCACCTGGGTTATCTCCGGGCAATTCATCTCAAGTTCATCATGGTCCACACCCACCAGCCCATGACCATATGCGCAGTCATGTACACGGGCAAATCCTTGGCTCCCTTACCTAGCCTAGCGCTAGGGAATTTGATGTTGCAAACAATTATTTGATGCAGGCATATGATTTTTAGGCAATCCCTGACTATGGAAGTCCCAACTTCTACCATGGGCCGCATGTAACATTTGTGCCAGGTTGCAGGAGTAGCTATCCCTGCCCCAAAGGAAGTCCACTAGGTTATGATGTCACGGCCTGTGACTATGAAGGCATTGTCCAAGCCCGTCCAATTTGCCTCACTTTCCCTATCTTCAAGGGTGATGAACCAAAGGAATGGGTATCATGTGCAGCTGATTTTTTCACTTCCATTGAATGTCGACCCACGAGCATATTGATTTTGCTTCCTTTTACATGGAAGGTTGTGCCTTGCAATGGCTCAAGCACTTTCACACTCAGCATGCTACATAGGATGATGTAGAGCAAGCCCTCCTTGTCCATTTCGGGCCTACTTATTATGAGGACTATAATCTTTGTCTTTCCCATGTTTGCCAATCTACCACCGTCGAAGCTTATCAGATGAATTTGAAAAGTTGTCTAATTAGGTTTCTAATTGGTTAGAAGCCACTTTGATCAGTACTTTACTGACTGGTTTGAGGCCCGACTTGTAAGCTTCGGTACGTATCTTTAAGCCACACACCTTGACTGAGACAATTTGTGTGGCTCACATGTGTCAAGAGTAACTTTAGCATCAACAATGTGTTCCATGGGCCCCTCAATTATCTTCTTTTGTTGGTCTAATCCTACTATGGGGTGTACTCCTTTTTCTCTTAAGCGATTATCTTAGGTTGAAATGGAGGCTTGCTGCTCTCAGGACTTATGCTATAATTACAACAGAAAGTATACCCTTGGCCATTGTTGCAAGACTCTACATACTTACGTGGTTGAAGATGAGCTTGACCCTGCAGATTCTCCTGCCCCTATGGCATCAATGGGCAAATGGAAAAACAACATGTCATGGTTCTTATTGATACAGGTAGCACCTATAGTTTCATTAGTGAAGTCGTTGCTAAAGAATTGTTCTTGCATATCTCTGATTGTCTTAACATTGATGTTATGGTCGGGGATGGCACAAAACTTTGCAACATGGTGGTTTGTCGTAAGGCATATCTCCTTGCCCAAGGCCTTACTATCCTGTTTGATTTCTACGTCTTATCTATCAAGGGAACTAATATCATTCTTGGCATAGATTGGTTGTGCACATTGTGAAAGGTCGAATGGGACTTTGAACGCATGCAAATGAGCTTTGAACTTGATGGGGTCAAACGCCTCCTTATTGCCCAATCACCAGATAAGTTGCACATCATTCAATGCCCTCCTCCAAAATATAATTGGATCCTCCAACCACTTGCTGTTGATGAGCATTTTGGTCCTTCCCGGCCTTGAGGACAAGGCCTAGTAGAAGCAATGGTGGATTGTTATAATTTTGAATTAGGATCTAATTAGGACTTTCTTTATATAAGTATGCCCTAGTTTAGGTTTGTTTTCTTACTTTATATTGGCTTTTTAAAGGTAGGATTTTCATTAATATTGCTTTCCTAGTTTAGATTTGCTTCCTAGTTATAAAAGGTTAAAGCCTATAAATCATGTACTCCTCCATAGTAATTTATTACGAATTATTGAGCTTAGTCCAGTTAATTTAATTTATCTCAATCTCTCCCTAACTCTCTTCCCCTTCTTCTCCTTTCCTACTTACACTCTCCCCTTAATTTCACACACACCAATACTTTTGTCCAGATCAGCTTCTACCAGCCAAGAGCCTTCATTGTCACTCCACATTCAAATTTTATGGTATCATACATCAAAGAACTCGTCAGAGTGCTTCATAGGTCAAATATTGATTTGTCATAGTACTATCTTTGGTATCCAAATGACTTCTACAAATTCAGAATTCACATGACTTGTCTAAATGGTGTGTACTACATGGACACCCCATCACATATCTTGGCATATCCCTTTGCTAGTGGAGACCCATAACTCTATCTACATGGATTAGATGCTTTTGTTAACACATACCAGCTCACGCCTACCTATGACTGGGACTCACTAGAGCCTAAACCTTATTATTCCTCAAGTAACTATGACACCAATGGGTCTGGCTAGCAAATGCAGATTTGTCAAGATCAAGCATGTGAAAAAAGAGAAAAGCGGGTTCCACTCTCTACTAAGTCCACTAAGGAGTAGTCATTCACCAAAATTTATGCACTACCCAACACTTTGATGGAGCCAACTCCAATAGGAAGCCAAGGCACCATCCCTCTCTATAAATATGTAGCTTATTTCTCATTTTAGAGGGAAAGGAATCTTCCTAAGATCTCCTCTTGTGTACCCTCTCCCTCTCCCCCTCTTTTGTAATAGCTCTCATGGGTTATAATATTTTGCATTTCAGTTTATTAAAAAAAATATTTCTGTTGTGTAATTCTTCTTCTTCTTTATCGTTGTCGTCATTATCTGTTTTAATTTCCTAAGATAATTCTGATTAGTATGCTCTATCATTGCGACATAGTTCCAATATTTAACATCAGAACACTGAATTATTCTCCCCTAAGGATTTAGATTTAAGATAATCGTGTTGATATTGATAAGAGGCCTTTTGTTGGATGCAAGAATAATGTCCTATTTTTTGCATAATTTCACAATACAACACTCTTTTATCGGAGCAGGAGCAGGAGCAGGAGCAGCTATTATACATAACTATCCATTGACATCCAACGCTGGTAGATCGTTGCAATTAATGGATACTATAAACAAATATATAGAGAAAGAGGGGAACGTAAACATGATAAACGTTATATAGGATAAATAAGTTGTACAATGTACAGTGCAGTTTTTAAAGACATGTTGGATGAGAAAAACAGAAAACAATTACTGGAGTTTCTAAGCTCTATTACAGGTCCAAATTCGGGATGCAAAAGCTGCAGATGGATCTCGTGGCATTTGCTGATGAGAGAAAGCTGGGAGCAAAAGATTTTCTATACAACATATGGATGAAGTGCAGACACCAACAGTTGCCTTTGAATCCATAAACATCACCAATAATCCCCACAAGAACAGGTTCCATCTTTAAAGTGATGGAACCTATTAATATCTCTCAGAATAATCTCTCTGGAAACAATTCTACAGATAAATTTAAATGCTGTGTGACAATCTTTGCAAATTCGAAGATTTTTCTTCACCCTAATGGTAGTCCCAGAAGGCGTGCTAATTAACCCAAAAGCCACTGCAAGTTTCTCACTGTGGTGGTAAAGAAGCAACTCTTTTTCACTTCTTTCAACATCATGAAGATCAATCTCCACAAGTGGCACATAACCAGCTTTAGTCATTAAATCACGTAATTCATCAAGCTTAGCATATATTTCATCAGTTCTAGGGTGGCTTCTATCTCCAACTATAAATGCATGCACTTTGTCTTTCAACTCAATCCAACTCATGCCAGGCTCCTTCTTTACGTTGCTACTTTTCATAAACTTTCGGACCTTTGCAACACTTTCCCACATACCTGCCGCTGCATACATATTTGCTAGAAGTACATGCGTCCCAGATTTCTCAGGTTCCAGAGAAAAAAGCATCTCAGCTGCACGCCGACCCAACTTTATGTTCCCGTGTACTCTTGAAGCTCCTAGAAGTGCTCCCCAGACTGAAGCGTTGGGCTCAAAGGGCATGTTGTCCACGAGCTCTACTGCTTCGTCCAATCTCCCTGCACGACCAAAAATATCAATCATACAAGCATAATGTTCTCCCTCTGGTTTAACTCCAAATAGATCTTCCATCGATTCAAAGTAGTGTTTGGCGTCTGCCACAAGACCAGCATGATTACATGCACAAAGAACACTAACTAGAGTTATGTGATTTGGTCTAATTCCTGCTTTAAGCATCTGGTTGAAAAACTCTAAAGCCATCTTTCCATGCCCATGTTGAGCAAGTCCACCAATCATAGCAGACCATGATACAATTCCTCGCTCAGGTATCAATTGGAAAGCACGGTTAGCATCTTCAATACTCCCACACTTAGCATACATATTAACTAAAGCATTTCCTGCAAAAACATCCAGCTCAAAGCCTGACTTCAAGACATGGGCATGGATTTGCTTCCCTTGCTCATAAGCTGATAAAATCGCACAAGCATTAAGAAGACTACTACAAACAAATTCATCAGGCCTAAGCTCACCATGCAACATCTGATGGAAAAGCTTAAAAGCCTCTTCACCTTGTCCACACTGAGAATATGCCGTAATCATAGATGTGAATGACACAACATCTCCAGAAAAGCATTGCTCAAAAGCTTTTCTGGCGTCATCTATGCAGCCACATTTTCCGTAGGCATCAATCAGGTTGTTTACAACGTAAAGATCAAAATCAAATCCTGACTTAGTTGCGAGTGCATGGATTTGTTTAGTTGCTTCAGCAGCCTGAAAAGCAGCAATTGACTTAAGAACAGCTGATAAAGTTGTACTATTGAAGCTACAATCATCTTTCTGCATCTCATAAAAGAGAGCTATTGCCTCAATGTCATTTGAGTTTTGTGAAAAACCTGCAATCATAGCATTCCATGATACAGTATCTTTTATAAGTATTGAATCAAAAACCATCCTTGCATCCTCTACAAGATCACATTTGGAGTACATATCAATAAGCCCCACTGAAACAAACGGATCCCAATCACCGTTCTTCTTAATTAAAAAAGCATGAATTTGCCTTCCCAACTCCTTGACTCCATTCCCAGCACAGGCCTTCAAAATGCTGGATAATGTTAGCAAATTTGGTACTGTGTCTGAGTGTCCCATCTCCTTCATAAGTTGCAGTGTCCAATCAAAGAAGCCATGGAGGGCACAACCTGCAATGAGAGCATTCCACGAAACTATATCTGGACGCTCAATTATCTCAAAAACCATCATGGCAGCTTCAAGGTCCCCTGCTTTTGCATACATATCAATAAGCGAGTTGGCGGAGAAATGATCTGTATCGTGTCCAAGTCGTATCACCAACCCATGAATTCTCTTTCCCTGGGACAAATTCCCACACCCTGCACAACCATTCAAGACACTCGATATACTGAACTCGTCAGGTCTCTCCCCACTTGCAACCATCTCCCTAAACAGATTCACGGCTTCAACGCAAAACTCGTTTTGCACATAGCTCGCCAGCAAAGCATTCCACGAAACAACATTTCGCTCAGGAATTCTATCAAACAGCTTCTTCGAGTCCTCAAGCTGCGAACACTTGGCATACATAACGACCAGAGTGTTGGCAACAAAGACATCATCTTCGAATCCAGTTACAACAATAACGCCATGAACCTGCATCCCACTCCTCAAATCCCGCATCTTCGAACACGCCTTCAGCACGCTCGGCAAAGTGAACTCGTTGCACTTCATCTCCAACGAATGCATCTGCCGGAACACGCAGAGCGCGTCCTCGCCCAGCCCATGTTGGGCGTAGCCCGAAACGAGCGCCGTCCAAGAAACTAAGTCCGGGTGGGGAATTTCGTCGAACATTTGGCGGGCACTTGCAAAGAAGCGGCATTTCGCATACAGGCTGATCAGGTGATTGCAGAGGGAAGTCAAGCGGGACAGCCCAACTTTCAGGATTCGAGCATGGATCTGGAGGCCCAGGTGAAAGGACTTGGAGGAGGTGCATTGCGCTAAGAGCTGTGAGTAGGTGCTGGGACATGGGTGGAGGCTGGGTTCGTTGATCAAATTCAAAAGGGATTTGATTCTATCCCCGCCGTGTGTTGCAGCAGGGTGGAATGTGTTCGACAAAATGTCCGAATGGATGTGCGGCCGCAGGAGCTTCATGAATCAGTGGCTGGCTCGGCGGCCGCAGGAGCTTCATGAATCAGTGGCTGGCTCGGCGGCCACCCGAGCGCCAAATGGGCATTTTCCGGACACGAATGACTTATTACAGGGCCAAATCCGAATCCCATCCAAGACTGCTTTTCAGACAGGACCAAATCACATTCATTCAAATAGCACACCCCTTAAATCCATGTTACCAAATACACCCTTATAGAAATCACTGGATTTAGGTTTGATTTGGAAGGTGGGAACTCTCTGTCTTCGATGCACAAAATCTGTTCTTTTTGTCTCCTTTATTTTTGTAGGTTTCTCTTGATTTTGGCTTTGATTTCATAGTCATTTAGTTGGTTTTCTTCAATAGTTGGATAATTTCTATTTTTTTATAGGAATAATATGGACTAAATATTGTGTTCTATCAATTTTTCTATATTTTATTCTGTATTTTATGATGTATATTGTTATCTGTATATCTTTTAGCCACTTTTGTTCTTCATGCCACTTTAAATCATTTTGAGATGGGCTCTTTTGATTTTCACATTTTAGAATGGATGTTGATTAGGAATGATTATTTGTGTGTTCAATAAGGCTTTATTCTAGAATGGTAATTTCGATTCTGAGCAACATATTACTAGTGTACATTGCTCACCTTGTATTAGCCTTTTTATTGACAAAATTACTATACTCCTTACATAATATATAAATATATAATTTTATAATAAAAAAGAAGAAGAAATATAACTAAAATAGGCAGAAGTTCTTAAAATATTTTCAAATTAGGCAGTAGGTGCCAATGGAAAAATTAGTTTAATATCTACTTTATCCAAATTGGGCCATAACTTCCACACTATTGCAACAAACCACAACTATCGTTGTTCACCATCGCAACCACTATGGCTTGGCGTTGTTAGACCTCACATGGCACGACCTAGTGGGATAGCAGTCATGTACATCATAAGAACTATCATTTTGTGTCACAGTAACTATCGTCATTCACTGTTACTAAGCAGGGCCTAACTAGATTTGGATATGCCATGGGCGGTTGGACCCTGGCCAAACTGACTGGTTGTCGTCGTACAACATCACAAACATCGTCGTACATGGAAGCTGATATCTCTACTCCGAATCTTGTACACCATCCCTGCACCGCTTATGTGTCATCAATTAAAAATACTACATCAGGTCCAACACGTCGGGTCGGGCCATTGCCTCATCTCCATCTCCATCTCCAACCTCACCTCCCTTTTCTTCTCTTGTCTGGCCCTCTTGACTCCCTCCGCACCCTCCAAGTTTGCTCCCACCAAATCGCCGACTCCAGCACCAGCTCCACAATCCTCGGGCTAGTCAGTTCCCTGGACTTGGCCTTTGAGTCTGCCCTGCTTCTACTTTTCGACCTCTTCCTCGATGACGACAACAAGGTCAGCCTGGTGGCTGAAGGCACCTTGTATCGAATTGTCTCCGTGCTGCAGGCCGGCGCCAACCCGTCCAACTCCTCTCGCCCTTCTCTCCTTCCCCTCCTTTCCAATTCTGCTCGCCCGGGCCTCTTCTGGCAGCAAAAACGACCCCACCCGCCTGCCCTTCTCTCCTTCCCCCACTTTCCGATTTGGAATCCACCTGCCCGTCCTCCTCTGGTTGCAGAAACCACCACCCACCCACCCGCCTTTCTCTCCTTCCCCCCCTTTTTGATTTGAAATCCACCTGCCTGGCTCTCGTCTAGCGCAGAAACTACCCTACCCACCCGCCCCCGTCTCCCTTCAAAATCCGCCCTCCTCTCTATCTTCCCCTCTCTCACGGTCCCTCCCCCCCCCCCCCCTTCGAAATCCCCACCCTTGTTGAAGTAGACGATTTGGGTCAGCAGCATCGAGCCCTACAACTTCACCGACGATGTGCCTATTAGCCGCCATCAGCCACCCCCTAAGTCGTAGGTGCAGGACTCCATCATTTGCCTCTTGCAACCACTATAACAAACCCTTTGATCCCAATTTCTATTATTTGTGTCATTTTCAGGTTCAACAATCATAGACGATCTAGTAAAGCGATTCATACATTAGGGCAATGAAGATTGTCCACTCCTATGAAAATAGTCTTTGTATCATATTTTGATGGGTTGAGTTTTTATTGGAAAGGAGATACAAGCGTGAAGATAGTCATTGCTCTATAGTGAATCAAACAGAGTTCAATGTTTTTTGGTGTTGAATTTTTTTAGTATTTTTGTTGCCACAATGGAATTTTAAATATTGAAACAAAATTTTGGTAGGCTAAGCAGAGTGCAACAGATCTTAGATATGGATGATACTCTGTTTAACTTCAAAATCCTTCTCTTTCTTTTTTGTGAAGTCTACTCATGTGAAATAATGGGATTAGTTCATTATTGTTGATTTGTTGTGCACATACTAGCATTCTTAGCCGAGAAATTTTGAACCATGTCTCAGAGGAAATTCAAACAAGTAATGTTCCTGACAAACTTTGCTCATAGTTGTTTGAATTATTTGGGATCTACAATGCTGATACAATCTCATTGTATTTCCTGAAGGACACCTGTTTTAGCTTTCCCATGTCACAATTACTTTTTGCTTTATTAGGATGCCTTTTTAACTGCTCCATTGCCTTTTTGAACCATGTCTCTTGTTATTTATTTATTTGGTCACTCTAGTTACATTGTTACCGGTAACTAGTGCTTACATCTTGAGGTGGTCTAGAGAAGGAGATACTTCTCACTTTACATATCAAGAACTGACGTAAGTCGACTAATGTAGTTATAGTGTCTTTTTTATTGATTAATAATTTACTTGTTGCATTGGAAGTGATAATCCAATTAATTAATTTGCTGGGCAGCTCAGTACACCAATATTCTATTTCAGAAATTATTGGTCGTCAGCCCTGTTGTCTAGTGATCAAATTGATATTTTCAATTTAGCTGTGAATGCCTTAAATTTCATTCTTTTAAAAATGACTAATTGGAGGCTTGAGTGGCATCAAGAAATATGGAAAACTATACAAGAGAGCAATGCACTTAGCTCCATAGTCAATGAATTTCTGCACTACATTCGTGGACTATATTATGGCACTGCTTCTAGCTATTTTGTTTGGAGTGATGGTCAATTGATAGCTGGGTTGAGGACTCTCTCTATGCTCAATTGATAGCTTCTGGGTATTTTGTGTTTTTTTTATATAATTTTGTCAGACTATCTACTTGAAGACATAACTCTCATAACCGAGCAAGTTCTGATTTTTTTCTCAACTTTAATCCCATATGTTTCAATGAATTTGAAATTTTCTGCTGTAATGATTGTATGTGGGTTCATTTCTCCAGGTTTCTAGAATGTTGGTCAGACCATTAGGTGTATCTTTTTTCTCATCATTAACACAATTATATCATATTAAATCTTGGTTTGTATGCTAGATTTTGTAATAGAAATTGCCTCTCGCCTTGTAAGCAAGTAGGTAGTGCCTCTACATGTTTGAGCACTAGCTACCAGTTGTACATTACAGCTGGAAAATGCACTAAACAAGAATCCTACCCTCAAGCCTTCATTGGTGACATAGCAGACCAGCCGAAAATCTGCTACCCAAGTAAGCCAACATTATATCTATTGGTCATTATATCTATTGTGTGCCTTTTTTGGCCATTATATCTATTGGTCTTGCCGATTTTGTTTTCTAAATTTTAATCTTGGTATCTTGTAGGCCAACATTGGTGGTGCTAGGGCTTGCACAAGAGACAGCAGCAGAGTCTACTCAAGAATCTAAGTGCACCAGCTCATGTATTCTTCTTGAGAAGGGATTTGGTTCACCATACTTGTAGCTGAAGGTGCAATTAGTCACCATCCGCTATGTCGAGGGGGAATACCTGAGAGGGTGTGCATGGTATGTTATTTGGAACCTCTTCAGCTAGCAAGCTGGTACTAAATTTAGTAAGTTGTAGACAGTTGGTACTTAATGTTTTTAAAAAGCAGCAGAGTGCTTATGATCATTGTAACCACTTCAACATTGTTGCTACTATTAAATGAAATAAATTGTAGGCAGCTAGTATTTGATGTATCATATGAATTTAATTGTCAACATTTTATTTGGTTTAATTTTCAGAACCAAAAAATTTGTGCAAGATTTTAAGTTGAATATTAGTCCTTGGATTTTTTATTTGCTTGGGAATGTTGCTGCTAATGTTTTTGCTCAGATGGAGGTTGTACTCAAGGTGTGCATATTTTGATACGAAGCTTAAAAATATACTTACATTCTAGATGATATTGAGAGAGTGCTGCAAGCGGGCAACCAATGCTTTATAAAATTCAATTTAAGAGTCATAATGCATGATATCACAACCACTTACACAAGAATTTATGATCAATCATATCTTTCAACAATTTATACAATATTATTTCTACAAGTAACCCTTGAAGTTATAGATTATATTCACAAAATTGAATCATAAATAAGAAATGTCAGGCATACTGATTTTATGATCTCTTAATTGGGAAAAGAATTCCATGATCTGGAACTCTTTTTCTTGTAATCCTAACCTTCTTCATCACTGCTCTATGCAACTCGTCATCGGAAATCAGGCGTTAACCTCAAGTTTTCATGCATGTGACCAATTTCACACATCAATTGTTCCAAATCCTTCATATTCATGTGCATATTGTCATCTGATTTGGAGAATTTGGATTCTTCTTTAGTCATTAGGTTTATTGAATTGAAATCTTACATTTAACTGCACTTTTTGTTTGGAAATCACAAGCGGTTGTCCTAACTTGAGCAACAACATTTGTTTCCTAACTTTTATCAAGAATTTCTACACCGAGGCATCAGCTTCAAGGGTTTAAATTTGATCTTCTACCTCAGCATTTGTTTCAATTTTCTTACTTGCTTCAGCACCAATCAATTCCAGCCTAGGCCCTCTAGAAGTTGTCCTTGCAAAATCTTCAACTGTGGCTTCATGCTTTTGATCAGCACCAATATCATCCACAGTATCCCATGCTTCAGCCACGACATCCCAAGGTTCAGCAGAGCCCTTTGATAAAATTTCATAATTAATTTCAAATGCAGACTCTTCATCTAAGAAATCTAGATGGAAGTGGCAGAAAAAAGAGGGCTCATCAATTTAGAACAATAATCAAATTTGAAAGGAATCCTATTTTTTTTAAGAAAATAGGAAAAATGGAACAAAAGGATAACAACCTTCTCTCCAGGAAATAAAAATGTAGAATTTAAGTTCTCTGCATTAGATATGTAACTATAAGCAAATTGAGGGCAATATGAGAAATTAAAATTAATATTGTAGTAAACAAGATTTAACTTCACTCAAAAAAACACAAAAAAAACCTGCAACAATCAAATGTAACACCGAATGCTTGATTAAATTCAACAGTGACTATGGGCCCAGAAGGAAGCAAGGTAAAACATCATTGGCCAGTATTTAGACATGTTCCACTATAGACAAACAACATTCTTATAGAATGCAGTGATAGAATTAGGATTTTTTATGAGAAAGAAGAACTGGTGTACTCATTGGAAGTAGCAATTGTACGAAGGAATATAGTCAACAAAGGCTCTAATAGGCAAAGGGTCACCGAATGCATATAAAACCCAAATAGTTCAAATTATGACGATTCATAACATATCTCAAGAAACCCAAATCTTTCATCTCAAAGAGCTCTTGAAGCAAAGTCTTGAGATATGTAATCCAGACAGAATCATTGCTTGTAATAACATCCCATCCACATAGAGCAAATAAATATTATGACCTGTAAAAGAATACCTAAAGAACAAAGCTGAATCATAAGCATTAGAATAGAATCCCACATGACACAAGGTTGCACTGAACTTCTCAAACTTGAGACCATATAAAGCATGACACAATTGGCAAACCTAACCATGTAGGTGAGGAAGACCAGGAGAGGGCTTCATGTACATGCCTCATCAAGATCACCATTAAAAAAAATACATTCTTTGATTCATATGATAGTAAGGTCAAACCATTTCGCAACCAACCTAGCTTTATACTGTTCAAGAGAACTGTGGGACAATTTTAATATTGTACACCCACTTACAACCAACCTTGGAGAAATATTGCTCTAATATGCGGAGAATATTGCTCCAAGGAGCGTGCAGTAAACACAATGTGGAACAATCAAAACCCAGAAGTTGTCCGTGAAAGAAAATGGAACAGAAAAATAATCAAAGTTCCTTTTTTCCAGAAAAAGCAGAACGGAGAAGAGGCTGTGGACAACATAATTTGATTTGCAAGAGACGAAAAGGCCAACCTTTGGAGATCTAGGACTTTAGCTTCAAAAATAAAAACAAACATAGAGCATATGCAGTTTCTTCTCTCCCACATATAGAAGCGTGGTAAGCTGAAAGAAAGCCTATTAGAAAGACTTGTCGGATGCCTCTAAGAATGTTGCTGCCTGAGAACTCTTCTCCGGCGTTGATCGCCTCTTATCTGATCACCAGGTAGGAGCGGGAGTTCAGGGCTGGGTGAGTTGCACAGTGCTCCTCCGATTGCCTCTTCTCTGGTCAGTGAGTGGGAGTGGGAGTTTTGACTGTGTTAGTTCTATGAAGAGCACTCCACTGGCCCAGCTATGTTGATGAAGATCTTCGCCCAGTCGACCATTCACAAAACCGTCATTCGCCCGGGTCATTGAATAACCCGTCTTCCAGCCCACTTCGTGACATGTTGAGTAGTGATTGGGCACTCCCACCCACCCAGGTGGGAGTGTGGCACAACCGATCCGAAGTGTTGAGCTTGGGAGAGCACTCACATGCTAAAGCTCCACAGCGGATCCAAAGGCTATTGTCAAAAAATAGCAGTTAGTACGAATGTACGGCGGTGGTTGTGAATAGTAGGGGTGGAAAGGAGTGGGAGTTCCGGTCAGAGATAGAGGTGCTGAGCGGCAGAGTTGTGTGGCCCATCCAAGGAGGCGGTGAGAAGCTTCAAAGGGAGAGTCGAAAGGGAAGCAGGAGTTCGGAGTGGAGATGGAGGTGGTGAGTGGTGGAGCCACGCGGTCCCATCTAGCATCCTAAAGGAGCTCATTGTAGACCGGAGGTGACTTGGGTGGTGATGCCCCAATTGCATGTGATAGTAGGTGTCACGCCCCGGCCATGCCCGACCCGAGCCGAACCCGGTCCAAGGGCCGGTCATAGCGCGCGGGGGCGACGAAGTGCAATTGAGAAACGATTCTAGCGGAAGACTTAATCCCTAACCACGGGCGATTAACAGCAACACGGAGTGCGCACAATCCTTTGAGCAAGAGTAAATAAAAAGGGAGAAAAGGTGTTGCTTAACACAAAGTAAACAACTATCTCAAACCCACAAGCTTAGTTTTAAGTAAAGCCCACACCGGCTCAAAATAAGTCATAAGCAAACATAACTGTAACATGTGACATAAATCCACAACAAAGAACCCTACACATAGGTTCTAACATAAAACATGAAACAAAATGAAGGAAAGTCACGCAACGATCTCCATCATCACACCCAAGCTACCTCTGACCTTTCCTCAAAAAGGCAATCCTGTCCGTCTGCGTGTCGCACCACGCAGCCCCAAATCAAAACACAAAAGAGGGGTGAGTTTTAACACTCAGCAATGGTTTTAATATCACTGTCAACGTAGAAAATACGATAGCTTAGAAATGAGATCGTTTCAGATCAAAGATTTACACGGTGCATCACTTTGTGATCACACATTCATATCACTTAACACTGCATAAAAATGCATAATTCAACCTGCATGGATGTATCTCTAGCATACATATTCCCACATGCATTCACATCATAACCAATCCCGCATGGACGTATCTCTAACATACATATTCCACATGCATAACATCAAAATCAGCATGCATGGATGTATCTCTAACATACATATTCCACATGCATAACATCAAAATCAACATGCATGGATGTATCTCTAACATACATATTCCACATGCATAACATCAATATCAACATGCATGGATGTATCTCTAACATACATATTCCACATGCATAACATCAATATCAACCTCCATCAAGGAGTAATCACACATTGACGTCACACAGACGGGAGCATAGACAAGGCCACGAAGGCGTGTCATGGTACAAAATTCTACACAAGAATTCAAGAAAGATCGGGGTTGTCAATCCCTAATACGCCGCCCTGGACAATCCTGGCCAAGGATGTCCCATTCTCACACAGAGAATCTAGAGCAGGGGTGTTCGCCCAGGGACATCTCCTGCGGAGGGAAGAGCCCGAGTTCTCACACAGAGAACCCTAGAACACGTGGTAGCGGGGTGCACACGGCATACCACACTGGATTCTCATGGTCCAGATGACACACATAATGATATTCTCACGTATCCGCAAGACAAGTACACAACTCGTCCCCACATCATTCCATTAAACAAGACTCAACCCAGGGAGTGCACTCGTTCCACACAGGAACTCCAAATCGTTCCACACAGGAACTTCAAATCGTTCCACACAGGAACTTCAAATCAAAATATGTCCTTTCGGACCAATCAACTTGCGATTAATCCACGACCGATAAACCCGGCACGCAATTCCATCACATTGCATCCAATCGGTCAAATTCGATTAATCACGATGAAGCCTCAATTGGAAATCCATTTTCATGATGCGTGCAACATGGTACATGCGTGGGCAAAGCATACATGAACCCTAATCATGATAAGTGCTCTCACCAGCCCCTAATGCATCATTCATAATCACGATATTAAGCTTCAACATCATCATTTAACCCCCACATGTGTGTGTGTGTGTAACTAGTAGAAGTCTTTCACATGATGCATATTAACATGCTTGAAAATCAACTCACCACCACACTACACATGTGAATTTCTACCTAAACATGAATTCCAAATGAAATCATAGTAGAAGAATCGTTGAAATCATTAGTTAAATTCAAAACTCAACCACAAAGGCTAAACACCTATAACATCACTCATTTCATCATTGAGTCATGGCATTCACCAACATTCACACACCATTAATCACAATTTATCATGACAAATCTGTCCAACAATGATTGTAGTCCTACTGAAATATGCTTAACCAAAGGGAAACAACTATTCATAATTTCAAAATAACGATTCCAACATCATGCCACAAAACATAAGTCATTCCACCATCACTAAGCATATATCTCAACTCCATAAACTCAATAGCATGCATTTCCAGTAGCCTAACATAGCTTAAAACACTCCACATTCATATAAAATTGGCAAGCTAAAGTGGAATCATCAAAATAGGCATCATACACACAACATACAATTTCCTGTGTAGCCGATCGATCGCCCTTCAGGCCGTTCGATCGGTTACACGCAAAATTTTCAAATTTTCAGTTCAGCCGATCGATCGCCCTGCAAGGCCGATCGATCGCCAACACTGCAGAAACAGTCATCTTCTTCCTTTCGCAAAATCAAACCGAGACACCATAGATAACACTTCAAATCCACATCTAGCACCCTAATCATCATCAAAAGTCCTCCTTGACTTCCAGAATATCAAACCAAACCATAATAATGCAAAACCCTAAGAAATCGGGATTAAATAATTCCATTTTCTAATCTTACCATTAACACACTAAATCAAGCAAACCATTTCGAAATAAGCCAAAAATGAAGAGTTTTACCATGGATAAACAGAGATTTCGAAGACCCATTACCTCAGCACTTGATTAAGCTCGGATTGAAGAGTCACCCTTCTTGAAATCCTTGAAAACACAATGAGTTTGAATCAAACACCAATAGAAATCGATTTACTTAAGAAATCCCTAATTAAATCTTAGATCTAGGGCTTGTTGGTAGTAAAAATCGAATTTTGAAAGTTAGGGTTTGTAGTAAAACACAAATCAGTAGCTTTTGATGGTCAAAAACGAATTGAATCAAGGGGAAAATGGTAGATTTGGAAGAAATTAAGAGAAAAGCCATGGATTAGTGCTTAATTAGAGCAAGCTTACCTTAATCGGCTTCTAATTCGGGCCTAAGTGGGGATTAGGCCAGACCTCCTTCCTTAGCCTATTCCCAAAAATGGAAATGGCTCAGGTTTGCCCTTTTATAGTAAGGGTTGGGGTAGGCAAAGGTAAGTTTTGGGGTGTAAATATGAAAAGTAGGCTAAAAGTGGGTATTTTGCAAATTTAAGCACAATTTAAGCCTAATAAAATTCTGAAAATTTTTGTGTGACCTTAAGTATATGTCTAGGGTCATTTGACATAAAAATAAAATTTTCGACCGTGGGGCCCACAGGGTCCCGCCAAAACCCTAATTTTTGGGAAAATAGTGAAAATTCCGAAAAATCTCAAAAATTCACATTTGGTTTAAAATCACTTAAAACCACTAATATTGAAGTTAATTTTGGTTAAAACCATCACAAACTCTATTTATTTACAAAATCATCGAATAAGATCAGAAAACACGTAAATCTCACGATAATCAATAATTAAAGAAAACCAAAACCGGTTTAAAGATGAGGGTCCTTACATCCTCCCCCTCTTAGGAATTTTGGTCCCCAAAATTCGCTAGAGGTCAGCGACAAAAAGATGAGGATACTTCTTTCTGATCTCGTCCTCCGTTTCCCATGTGGCTTCCTCGACTCCATGATTCCTCCACAACACCTTCACGAGTGGGATTGCCTTTTGCCGAAGTACCTTCTCCTTACGATCAAGAATCTGAACAGGTACCTCCTCATAGGAAAGATTCTCCTGAAGCTCCAACGGCTCAAAATCCAAGACATGAGTGGGATCCGGCTCATACTTCCGAAGAAGTGAGACGTGGAATACATTATGGATATCGGCCAGTCGGGGTGGAAGTGCAACCCGATAAGCTGTGGTGCCAATCCGCTCCAAGATCTCGAATGGACCAATAAAACGAGGTGACAACTTCCCCCGTTGTCCAAATCGAACAACACCACGAGTCGGAGAGATCTTAAGGAAAACATGATCACCAACACCAAACTCCAACTCCCGCCGTCGCCTATCGGCATAACTCTTCTGACGGCTCTGAGCTGCCCGCAACCTCTCCCGGATAAGGCGTATCTTCTCCACTGACTGCTGAATAAGGTCTGGGCCAGTGAGAAGGTGATCTCCAACCTCACTCCAACACAACGGTGATCGGCAAGGACGCCCATAAAGCGCCTCGAAAGGTGCCATCCGGATGCTCGCTTGGTAGCTATTATTATAAGAAAACTCAACCAGCGGCAAATGTTGCTCCCAACTTCCTTTCCACTCAAGGATACAAGCCCGAAGCATGTCCTCAAGCGTCTGAATGGTCCTTTCGGACTGTCCGTCCGTCTGAGGATGGTAAGCGGAGCTAAGATGCAAAGATGTGCCCAAAGCACCCTGAAAGCTCTGCCAAAACCTCGAAGTGAACCGCGGGTCACGATCAGAGACAATAGATACTGGAATCCCATGTAACCGCACGATCTCCCTCAAATATAGAGCAGCCAAGACATCCAAAGGAGTAGTCATTCTAATCGCGAGGAAATGAGCGGACTTAGTAAGTCGATCAACAATCACCCAAACCGCATCATTACCACTCGGCGACCGTGGCAGTCCAGAAACAAAATCCATAGTGACGTGCTCCCACTTCCACTCCGAAATCGGAAGTGGTTGTAGTAAACCGCCTGGATGCCGATGCTCTGCCTTGACTTGCTGACATACAAGGCATTTGGATACGTAGACCGCAATGTCCTTCTTCATCCCATTCCACCAAAATGTCCTCTTCACGTCGTGGTACATCTTCGTTCCTCCAGGATGGATAGAGAACTTAGAATGGTGTGCCTCCGATAGGATACGCTCTCTCAGCTCAACGGTGTTCGGCACACACCAACGACCCTTATACATCAAGCTTCCATCGGATCTTTCCTCAAAACCCAACACTGCCTTCTCCCTTAGCTTAGCCTTAAGAGCTAGAATCTCTTCATCACCCTTCTGAGCCTCGACCACGTCATCCACCACACTAGAGCTAATAGAGAGATTAGCAAACCAGCTCCGTGTGTCCTCCAAAGTCAACTCTGGCCTTAGCTCAATGGCATCCTCATAAAGGAGCCACTCACGAACTCGCATGCAAGCAACCGTAGTGGCTGATTTCAGACTCAAAGCATCCGCCACCACGTTCGCTTTGCCCGGATGATACGATATCGTGAAGTCATAATCCTTCAAGAATTCAAGCCACCTCCTTTGCCTCAAATTAAGATCTCGCTGCGTGAATAAGTACTTCAAGCTCTTGTGATCAGTGAATACCTCAAACTTCTCACCATAGAGATAGTGCCGCCAAATCTTCAATGCAAAGACTACGGCCGCTAACTCCAAGTCATGAGTGGGGTAATTCCGCTCGTGCACTCTAAGCTGTCGAGATGCATAAGCCACCACTCTCCCATGCTGCATGAGTACACAACCCAAGCCGCGAAGAGAAGCATCACTATAGATCACGAATCCGCCACTCCCGGAAGGCAAAGTTAGAACTGGAGCTGAAGTTAGCCTCTTCTTCAACTCTTGGAAACTCTCTTCACAAGCTGAGTTCCACTCGAACTTCTCATTCTTCCTTGTCAACTTAGTCATAGGGCTCGCAAGGCTAGAAAAACCCTCGATGAAACGGCGATAGTACCCGGCAAGTCCTAGGAAGCTGCGGACCTCCGATGCACTTTTCGGTTGCTCCCAATTCAACACGGCTTCAACTTTCGAGGGATCAACCGCCACACCGTCTCTCGATATAACATGACCAAGGAAATGCACTTTCTTGAGCCAAAATTCACACTTGTCAAACTTCGCAAAGAGCATATGCTCCCGCAAAGTTCGCAAGACAATCCTCAAATGTGCTTCATGCTCTTCCTCATTGGCCGAATAGATCAGAATATCATCCACGAATATAATTACAAACCGATCAAGATAAGGCCGAAAGACTCGGTTCATCAAGTCCATAAATGAGGCAGGTGCATTAGTAAGACCAAAAGGCATAACTAAGAACTCATAATGCCCATATCGGGTACGGAAAGCCGTCTTAGCAACATCATCAGGACGGATCCGAAGTTGGTGATAACCCGATCTCAAATCGATCTTAGAGAAAACCTGTGCCTGCTGCAACTGATCAAACAAATCATCAATTCTAGGTAAAGGGTACTTGTTCTTGATGGTTACCTGATTAAGCATTCGGTAGTCGATACACAACCGTAGAGAACCATCCTTCTTCCGAACAAATAAGACCGGCGCACCCCAAGGAGATACACTCGGCCTAATATACCCCTTATCCATAAGATCCTGCAGCTGAGCCTTAAGCTCTTTAAGTTCGGCTGGAGCCATACGATAGGGAGCCTTAGAGATAGGAGTAGTGCCTGGAATGAGGTCAATGCAAAACTCTATCTCCCTCTCCGGTGGTAAACTCGCCAAGTCACTAGGGAAGACATCGGGAAATTCCGCCACAACACGAACGGAATCCAAAGAAGGTAACTCCATGTTCAATCCCGTAACACTAGCAAGGAAAGCTTCGCATCCACTATCGATCCACTTCTTGGCTTTGAAGGAAGAGACCAAGAATTTGCCATTAGAACGTTTCACCCCTTGAAAGATAAAAGGCTTAGCTCCTGGCAACTCGAACTTCACACACCTCTGCGATGTCTACATATGCATGGAACTTGAACATCATATCCATGCCTAGGATCACATCAAAGTCAATCATCGGCAATATAATAAGATCCATATGTAGCACATGTCCACCGATCTCCATAGGAATCATCTCAACATACTTTTCCGCTCGAAGAGAGGATGAAGGTGTAGAAACACGCAAAGGAACATGCAACAACTTATAACAAGCATCCAACTCATGAGCAAAAT
The DNA here is from genome assembly GCA_035235625.1 of Saururus chinensis. NCBI lineage: Eukaryota > Viridiplantae > Streptophyta > Magnoliopsida > Piperales > Saururaceae > Saururus > Saururus chinensis. Next base: position 11,677,136 of record CP141148.1, read on the forward strand.
GAGGAGACACAAAAGAATGAGAGGAACCGGTATCAAATAACACTCTAGCATAGTGGGAGGCGATGAGAATCATACCTTCCACCACGCCCGAAGAGTTAGCCGCCTCCTGCGCTGAAATAGCAAAGACTCTCCCATCATGAGCCGGCTTCTTCCCCTTGCCATCGGGCTGCCCGGTAGGTGCTCTCGCCGGTGGTACACACGGCTGCCTGGGACCGGTATTAGGTGTCATCGGTGCACGTCTCTGAGCACGACCAGCCCTCTGCGGACACTCGTTGGCATAGTGCCCCTTCTGCCGACAATCATAGCAAGTCACACTAGCACGGCGGTCCTGAGGATCCTGCTGCACATGCTGGGTGTTATGCCTCACATGACGGGTATCACGCCGCTTAAAGTCCCGGCGGTTATGGCTATCCTCCGCCCTCGACCTCTTAGGCTGCTGCTGCTGCCCTCTCCTCCGGATATACTCATCAGAATCACGCTCCACAGCGATGGCCGTCTCAAGTACCTCAGCAAGGGTCTTGTGCCTGAATGGCACGACTCGGCCTTTGATGAAAGGCTTAAGACCGTCCTCAAACTTACGTGCTCGCTCATACTCATCGCTGAAGAAGCGAGGAGCAAAGCGCTCAAGCTCCACGAAACGGGTCTCATAAGCCAAGACCGTCATAGAACCCCGCCGCAGACCGAGAAATCGCTTCTTCTTCTCCTCTCGGACATGAAGAGGGAAGTACTTGTCGTTAAAGGCTGACAAGAACTCCTCCCATGGAATGTCCTCTCGGCCATGGAACCTCTGACGCTCCATCGATAACCACCACCTCTGAGCTTCGCCCTCGAACGTGAAGACTGCAAGTCTAGTCTTCTCCTCGTCCGAGCAACGTCGAGCACTAAAAATCTTCTCCATATGAAGCCTCCAATTATCCGCCACAGAGGTATCAAATCCACCCTTGAAGCTAGGGGGATTAAGCTTCTTGAATCCCTCGAGAGAAAGAGACTCAGAACTGCTACCACTCGCGTGCTTAGCCTGGAACACCTGTGTCAACCCTTCAATGGCGGTCAACACATCGTCCACCCTTGGGTCACGAGCACCGCGATGGTTATTAGCGCCTGCATGATTAGGACCAGCCATCTCACAACGACCAGACGTTAATCGTACAGCCTAACAACCCGAAAGCACACAGCCAAACAAGCAGAAAGCACACAAACAAGCAAGCAAGCAAACAAGCAAGACTTATCACACAACCCTATTTACTCTTGGACAAAGATGTGCTCCGATACCAAAAACTCTGTCACGCCCCGACGATGCCCGACCCGAGCCGAACCCGGTCCAAGGGCCGGTCATAGCGCGCGGGGGCGACGAAGTGCAATTGAGAAACGATTCTAGCGGAAGACTTAATCCCTAACCACGGGCGATTAACAGCAACACGGAGTGCGCACAATCCTTTGAGCAAGAGTAAATAAAAAGGGAGAAAAGGTGTTGCTTAACACAAAGTAAACAACTATCTCAAACCCACAAGCTTAGTTTTAAGTAAAGCCCACACCGGCTCAAAATAAGTCATAAGCAAACATAACTGTAACATGTGACATAAATCCACAACAAAGAACCCTACACATAGGTTCTAACATAAAACATGAAACAAAATGAAGGAAAGTCACGCAACGATCTCCATCATCACACCCAAGCTACCTCTGACCTTTCCTCAAAAAGGCAATCCTGTCCGTCTGCGTGTCGCACCACGCAGCCCCAAATCAAAACACAAAAGAGGGGTGAGTTTTAACACTCAGCAATGGTTTTAATATCACTGTCAACGTAGAAAATACGATAGCTTAGAAATGAGATCGTTTCAGATCAAAGATTTACACGGTGCATCACTTTCTGATCACACATTCATATCACTTAACACTGCATAAAAATGCATAATTCAACCTGCATGGATGTATCTCTAGCATACATATTCCCACATGCATTCACATCATAACCAATCCCGCATGGACGTATCTCTAACATACATATTCCACATGCATAACATCAAAATCAGCATGCATGGATGTATCTCTAACATACATATTCCACATGCATAACATCAAAATCAACATGCATGGATGTATCTCTAACATACATATTCCACATGCATAACATCAATATCAACATGCATGGATGTATCTCTAACATACATATTCCACATGCATAACATCAATATCAACCTCCATCAAGGAGTAATCACACATTGACGTCACACAGACGGGAGCATAGACAAGGCCACGAAGGCGTGTCATGGTACAAAATTCTACACAAGAATTCAAGAAAGATCGGGGTTGTCAATCCCTAATACTGCTCGCCCTGGACAATCCTGGCCAAGGATGTCCCATTCTCACACAGAGAATCTAGAGCAGGGGTGTTCGCCAGTGGACATCTCTGCGGAGGGAAGAGCCCGAGTTCTCACACAGAGAACCCTAGAACACGTGGTAGCGGGGTGCACACGGCATACCACACTGGATTCTCAGGGTCCAGATGACACACATAATGATATTCTCACGTATCCGCAAGACAAGTACACAACTCGTCCCCACATCATTCCATTAAACAAGACTCAACCCAGGGAGTGCACTCGTTCCACACAGGAACTCCAAATCGTTCCACACAGGAACTTCAAATCGTTCCACACAGGAACTTCAAATCAAAATATGTCCTTTCGGACCAATCAACTTGCGATTAATCCACGACCGATAAACCCGGCACGCAATTCCATCACATTGCATCCAATCGGTCAAATTCGATTAATCACGATGAAGCCTCAATTGGAAATCCATTTTCATGATGCGTGCAACATGGTACATGCGTGGGCAAAACATACATGAACCCTAATCATGATAAGTGCTCTCACCAGCCCCTAATGCATCATTCATAATCACGATATTAAGCTTCAACATCATCATTTAACCCCCACATGTGTGTGTGTGTGTAACTAGTAGAAGTCTTTCACATGATGCATATTAACATGCTTGAAAATCAACTCACCACCACACTACACATGTGAATTTCTACCTAAACATGAATTCCAGCGGAAATCATAGTAGAAGAATCGTTGAAATCATTAGTTAAATTCAAAACTCAACCACAAAGGCTAAACACCTATAACATCACTCATTTCATCATTGAGTCATGGCATTCACCAACATTCACACACCATTAATCACAATTTATCATGACAAATCTGTCCAACAATGATTGTAGTCCTCTTGAAATATGCTTAACCAAAGGGAAACAACTATTCATAATTTCAAAATAACGATTCCAACATCATGCCACAAAACATAAGTCATTCCACCATCACTAAGCATATATCTCAACTCCATAAACTCAATAGCATGCATTTCCAGTAGCCTAACATAGCTTAAAACACTCCACATTCATATAAAATTGGCAAGCTAAAGTGGAATCATCAAAATAGGCATCATACACACAACATACAATTTCCTGTGTAGCCGATCGATCGCCCTTCAGGCCGTTCGATCGGTTACACGCAAAATTTTCAAATTTTCAGTTCAGCCGATCGATCGCCCTGCAAGGCCGATCGATCGCCAACACGGCAGAACAGTCATCTTCTTCCTTTCGCAAAATCAAACCGAGACACCATAGATAACACTTCAAATCCACATCTAGCACCCTAATCATCATCAAAAGTCCTCCTTGACTTCCAGAATATCAAACCAAACCATAATAATGCAAAACCCTAAGAAATCGGGATTAAATAATTCCATTTTCTAATCTTACCATTAACACACTAAATCAAGCAAACCATTTCGAAATAAGCCAAAAAATGAAGAGTTTTACCATGGATAAACAGAGATTTCGAAGACCCATTACCTCAGCACTTGATTAAGCTCGGATTGAAGAGTCACCCTTCTTGAAATCCTTGAAAACACAATGAGTTTGAATCAAACACCAATAGAAATCGATTTACTTAAGAAATCCCTAATTAAATCTTAGATCTAGGGCTTGTTGGTAGTAAAAATCGAATTTTGAAAGTTAGGGTTTGTAGTAAAACACAAATCAGTAGCTTTTGATGGTCAAAAACGAATTGAATCAAGGGGAAAATGGTAGATTTGGAAGAAATTAAGAGAAAAGCCATGGATTAGTGCTTAATTAGAGCAAGCTTACCTTAATCGGCTTCTAATTCGGGCCTAAGTGGGGATTAGGCCAGACCTCCTTCCTTAGCCTATTCCCAAAAATGGAAATGGCTCAGGTTTGCCCTTTTATAGTAAGGGTTGGGGTAGGCAAAGGTAAGTTTTGGGGTGTAAATATGAAAAGTAGGCTAAAAGTGGGTATTTTGCAAATTTAAGCACAATTTAAGCCTAATAAAATTCTGAAAATTTTTTGTGTGACCTTAAGTATATGTCTAGGGTCATTTGACATAAAAATAAAATTTTCGACCGTGGGGCCCACAGGGGTCCCGCCAAAACCCTAATTTTTGGGAAAATAGTGAAAATTCCGAAAAATCTCAAAAATTCACATTTGGTTTAAAATCACTTAAAACCACTAATATTGAAGTTAATTTTGGTTAAAACCATCACAAACTCTATTTATTTACAAAATCATCGAATAAGATCAGAAAACACGTAAATCTCACGATAATCAATAATTAAAGAAAACCAAAACCGGTTTAAAGATGAGGGTCCTTACAGTAGGGGTGCATAGGCATTGGTGTCCATGCATCATGAGAGCTAGCCTGCGGTGGTGCACTAGGACACGAAGATGAGCAATGTGTTGTTGGATGGATGGGGGTTGCGATAATGTACGATGGCAACCGGCTTGTCAGGCCATGCCATGTCAAACCAAATGATATTTGTACTCCCCATCTATACACTTTCCCTACACCGCTCATGTGGCATTGTCGTTGTCATTTTACCCCACTCTCACTGTTGTGTGCGAACTGAAAAACTTGAGGAAACTTAAAAGCCCGGCTGACCTTCGAAATCCCGCCTCCTACAGTGAATGGAGAGCCAGCCTTTGCCGCCCTCGCCTTCCCAGACCCTATCTTCTTGGACTCACTTCGCCGACCAGATGGCTGGCGCGTTGTCACGGCCCAAGCCATCCCAAGGTGCCGTGCGGCACTCACAAGGCCAAATAGCCGAGCAAGTAAGCCTTTCTTCGTCAAGGTTGTGGCCTCGTGCCATTCGACCAAGCGTCTAGCCCGCAAAGCCAAGTAGCGAACCCGTCCCAAGTTGGACGTACGAACATGCCGGACCATCTCCCAAGCGAGCTGGCCGGAGAGGGACACTTCCTTGCGATGCACGGATCCAACTTAGGCAACTCGGTCATCCGAACAATCCGTCTCAGCCATGTGCATGCAAGGGCCTTTGTTACCAACACTGCCAGAAGGCCGGACGGCTGCCCGATGAGTCGGAGAGCCCCATCCCACTAGCGGATGGGCTCCTAGCATGATAGCTAGCAAGGCAACATCCTTCATTGCCATCCGGATCAGCCTGTTGCAAGGCTAGGCATCATACCAACAGCTTTGTCCATGAAGCTCACCATGTCCCTCCCTATATAGCATAAGAGATTTTTTTTGTTTCTTTGGAGTGGCAGCCAAAGTGGCCGTACGGGTATGGTATTTCCAAATTTCACGAAACTACCCGAGAACACTCCCAAGTACCCTCTAACACTATATAGGTAGGTGGGGACATCTTAAGAATCCAATTCGGTGCTAGTTGGCTATGTGTCCCAACATAGCCAACTATGTGTGCGCATCGTTGTGGCATTTTTGCACAACATGTTGCGCAACATTGCGGGCCTTCCCCGCAACACCTGCACACATGATATGCAACACTAAGGGCAGTTCCCAAAATGAATGCACACCTCGTAAACAACACATTCCCACGTGTGTACGCCCCAGCAAGTGTCACGGGTAGTCTGCTCCGCTACCCCGTGACATTCTCCCCCACTTAACTTCGTTGACGTCCTCGTCAACGGTACAGCTCCAGGGGGTCTTGCTCTTTCTTCCAACCATGGCACAACATTGCGACAAAGGGTTAACTCTTTTCAACGTAAGAACATGAGTGAGATCCTGCTGGTCATTCTGGCTCCATTTGAACTTATCTACTCACAACCAAGTTTGATGGGTACGAAACAATTACCAGAATTTTAACGTTGAACTTCTCATACACCATAATAATGCTTATTTTTTCATAGAAAGTGCAAAAAAATAAATTATAATTACATTAACCAACACAAAATAGAAAGTCATCATTAATTGCATACGTTTGCATTGCAACTCCAAGCCGACCAAGGTAGTTAGCCAGTGTCTCTCCTTCACAAGTAACACTTTCCCGGCCTCCCCTTTCTACACAGTAAGAAGTTAAAGCCTTAGAGATGGAAGCACTTTGCAACTAAATTATTTATCAAAGATGGATAGAGATGGCACAAGATAATCTAGTAGTTCATGAACAGTTATATAAGTTGAATGCAATACATGCATATCACAATGTAAATTCACATGAAAACAAATGGAAAATAGAAAAGGAGAAATATGCATTTATTTCATTTATTGCCTTGCACAAAAGGATTGAGAATGATGTTAGCATAAGATTCCAACATGAAAATATTCTAAAACCTTGTTGAACATGGAAGACCATGAGGGCGGTTATCATAAAATTTTCCAAAGTTTTGTAAGAAATAGCTATGACAATATTGCACATGAGATCCATTTATATGCACCGAGTGCATTTGTGAGTACGTGCGTGCATTTGCTAGTTGTCAAATGATGAATCACCTGCTGGCCCCTTGTTTAACGCCAATCATACAGTCATTGTCCAATGGCTAGTAATGCACATAGCACACGGACTTCCAAGTACTACCCAACACATTTGAACTTTTTCCTTGCAATATTTATACATCCAACATTTGAAACTAGTAGACTATTATAAGATATATAAAGTACAAGATAGGCTTTTGTACCATCGTAAAATAATGTAACAATTGTTTTACTTTGGTAATTATACAATCTCAACCCTCCTAATCAATGTGTTTACCAATTAAATATCAACTGACTAGGAAAGCTAAAAGTCCAAGAATTCATACAAGTGAGTTTCATTATTAAAAGCCACAACACTTCTCTTATTATTTGTTCAATGTTCTAAGGAGACTTCAAATCAAATTCGTTTTCAGCAAATTCCTTTGTGCAACATGTAAATTTCCTAGGTTGTACATAAATTCATAACATACTACTAAAAAATATCATTATTAAAAATAAATTTAAATATATGAAAGCAAATAAACTAATTTCAAATATCAGTCGCAATGAGGTACACAATTTATGCTAGACATTAAGTATTAGTTAGTATATGCTAGGTTTAAGAGTTAGCATGTTAGAATGTTTGTCAACTTAATATTTCTTTGGTTCGGGAGTTAGCATGTCATAATGTTCTTCAAAATTCAAGACCTTTATGTTAACCCCATAAAGCATCTCTATATTAAAAGCTATCAATCGAGAATACTATCATCACTCCATAATATATACATACCATTTATATTAAGACCAAATTATATGGCACTATTTAGATATATGTACATAAGTACCTCAAGAAGTATAATATACATTGATAATAGAAGCAACATTTGGAGAGGGGGAAGGAATTCATGCATATCCTTTATTTTGCCAAATAACTCGTAATGTGAAAATTCACTAGAGTTTTTTTTTTGGATTGGCAAAAATAAAATCTAGTGAATATTCACATTATGAGTTGTTTGTTATATTCATCAAAGTTTATTTCACCACAAACAATTCAAACTCAATCACCCATAGGAAACTTTATAAAGACAAAGTTTTTTCTTTGCAACCAAATTTAGTTGGTTGCCATGTAAACAATTTTATTAGTCCCTTATGTGGTCCCACATGATAATTAGTAGATAATAATAAGATTATCTATCTTGTTTATGATTGGTTCTTAATTAGAACATTGTAACCGTTTGATGGAAGCGGTTACGTGAAGATAAAATAAAGGAGATGGTCCACTCTCCACGCAACGAAGAAAAAAACCTGACGGTGACCAATCCATCTTAAGGAAAATCGTCAGAAGGAAAGGGCAAGGGAGAGAAACCTATCCTACAAAGATTCATCAATTTGAAATGGAACCATGTACGCAATTTACTTTAGAAAAATAGAGTAGATAGTACATGTAAAATTCATTTTGTATGATCTGATTCATTCACGAAAATGCATGCTAATAATTGGTATCAAAGCCTAAATGAATTTTGAAATCTTACTGTAAACTACAATGGTAGCTAAGGCGATTAGTAATTCATAGCATAAAAATTTGAGTTTTAATGCAAACTACATGCCTATATTTTGGTTTATTTATGTGCAATTAATGATTTTATGCACTCAAGTTTAAATATATAAATAAATAAATAAATGAAAGGGGTTGTTCTCTATGTTTTATTTATTTATTATTATTGTTTGTTTTGCTTTTGCTTACGCATTATGAAATGATTATAAATGAATTTATGTTTTGAATGTTTATTTATGCACATGCAAGTGTTCACTTATAATGTTACACAAAATTATTCCAATGACTTAATTTTCTAATTTAAGATATAGTTGGATAGTCACCAAAGTGGCCCAACTGGAATGTAATTAGAAAATAAGCATATTATGATATCCTAACATAATTTCCCTTATGTTAGTGATATAATAATTTAAAAAATTTAATTCTTTGATTACTAAAATGTTATGGTTAACCCAAAGGTGCACCACTTTTCTATTAATCATTGAATTGTGAAAGAATAATTTGAAAGTGCTCTTCATTAGGTTGGAACACCAACCCAAAGGTAGCGAACTGACTTAATGTGTTCACTTGGCTAATTATTCTTACAAGGTGATAGTGAACACTATATTAATTGAATAACATAACATTAGATTATTCCCAAAGGTAGATCAAAGTTATGTTGTTCATTGTGTATGTATTTTTTATGTGTTTAATTGTGTCATATTCATAACACTAATGTATTGAGCATTATGATTTAATTACAGGATCGATTTCTATTTCTTTGCATTCACATGCTTCTTCCATTCCTATGCTTCATGGCCTTAATTTTTCAGGCTAAAAAGAGCAAGTCCAATTCAACCTTGATGTTTTGGACCTTGATGTAGCTCTTAGAATTGAAAAACCTGTTACACTTATTGAAACCAGCAACACTAAAGATAAGACATTATTTAATACATGGGAAAGGTTTTAGGTTTATGCGAATGACAATTGCAAATAACATTAACACTACATTGCCTCCAACTGATAATGCCAAAGAATTTATTAAAAAGGTTGAAGAACGTTTTAAGTCTGTAGATAAGTTCATTGTAGGGACTTTTATGGCTAAGTTGACCATGATGAAGTATGATAGTTCTTGTGGTATGCATGAGCACGTTTTAGAGATGACGAATTTGACAACACAACTTAAGTCATTGGGAATGTCAGTGGATAAGTTCTTACTTGTCTAGTTTGTTTTAAATTCTTTTCCACCTCAGTAGGGGTCATTTTAAATTAATTAAAATACCATGAAAGATAAATAGAATGTAAATAAATTGGTCAATATGCTTGTGCAAGAGGAGTTAAGGCTTAAGTCACTGGAACAAAACTCAATCTACATGGTTTCTCAAGAGGTGAAAGGTTAAAGAAAGTTTAAAAGCTCTAGAGGGAAGACTCCTAAAACAAATGATGATGCCCATAAGGACAACAATCACTAGAAGGAAAGGGGCTTGAAGTGCTACTTTTGTAGAAAATTTGGCCACCTTCAAAAAGATTGCCATAAAAAAAAGGAATGGTTCCAAAAGAAAGGTATTGATTTAATTTATGTTTTTGAATCTAACCTTACTAAAGTTCCTTCTAATACTTGGTGGGTAGATTCAGGAGCTACCACTCATGTTTCCAATACTTTGCAGGGATTCCTTACTACCCGAACCACAAACCTAAAGGAGAACTTTCTGATCATGGGAAATTGGGATAAAGTTCCCATTGAAGCCATTGGGACTTATAGGCTATTCCTAGATAGTGGACATCACTTAGATTTATTTGAAACTCTTTATGTTCCTTTAGTTTCTAGATATCTAGTTTCCTTATCGAGACTTGATGTTAATAGATACACATTAAAGTTTGGGAATAAGTGTTTTAGCCTATTTAAGAATGCTTCATGCGTTGGTTCTGGTATTTTATGCGATGGCTTATATAAATTTAATCTTGATGATTATTTTTCTGCTTCACTACTTTCCCTGCATACTTATGTTGGTGCAAAACATAGCTTTATCAATGAAAATTCTTCAAACTTGTGGTATAGATGATTGAGATACATTTCCCGAGAAAGAATATAAAGATTAGTAAAAGATGAGATTCTTTATAATTTTGATTTTACTGATCTTGGTGTGTTTGTGGATAGTATTAAAGGAAAATAAACCAAACACACAAGGAGTAAGGAGCCTCTTGAGATAGTCCATACAGATATTTGTGGGCCTTTTGATGTTCCATATTTTGGTTAAAAAAAGTACTTTATCACCTTTATAGATGACTTTTCACATTATGGTTATGTCTATTTGTTAAATAATAAATCTCAAGCAGTGAATGTCGTTGAGGTATACATTATTGAGATTGAAAGACAATTAGATAGAAAGGTGAAAATCATAAGGTCTGATAGAGGTGGTGAATACTTTGGTAGATATGATGAAGCACGACAACACTCAGGTTCATTTGCTAAACTTCTTGAAAGCAAAGGCATATGTGCTCAGTACACTATGCCTAGAATGCCTCAAGAGAATGATGTAGTTGAAAGGCAAAATCGTACTCTTATAGATATGGTTAGAAGTATGATAAGTAATTCCAATTTACCCTCATCTATGTGGATGCATGCACTTAAGACTGATGTTTATTTGTTAAACAAGGTTCCTAGTAAGGCAATTTCCCAATCCCCTTTTGAGTTATGGTCTGGAAGGAAACCCAGTTTAAGACACCTACATGTTGGGGGTTGCCTAGCAAAAGTGAGAATTTATAATCCCCATGAAAAGAAATTGGATTCAAGGATAATCAGTGGTTACTTTATTGGTTACCCTAAAAAATCCAAAGGGTATAAGTTTTACTATCATAATCATTGTACAAGAATTGTTGAGACTGGTAATGCAAGATTTTTAAAAAATAGTGAAATCAGTGGGAGTGTTACAACTCAAAATGTGGTAATTAAAGAAGTTAGGGTACATGTCCTATTACCCATAACTTCTTAACAAATTGTTGTTGTCATGATTAATGTATGTCAAATCAATCAAGAACGACAAACTAATGAACCACAACTTGTTGGTCCTTCAACAGTTGAACAACATGATGAAATGGAACAACAAGATAATATTCTAGCACTCCATAATGAGATTGTCATCAATGAATAAGGAGTCGAAGAACCACAAATAGCCAAAAGAAGATATGAAAGGATAAAAAAACTAGCTATTTTTAATGATTATATGGTTTATCTACAAGAATTTGATTATAACATTGGGATATCTAAAGATCGAGTTTTATTTTCACAAGTCATAGAAAGTATTAATTCTAAAAAATGGATTGAAGCCATGAATGATGAGTTAAGCTCAATGGCCTAAAATGAAATATGTGAACTCATTCAATTGCCCAAAGAATACAAGAAAGTAGGTTGCAAATAGATCTTTAAGACTAAATGTGACTCAAAGGGCAATATAGAACGATATAAAACTAGACTTGTACCAAATGATTTACTCAAAAAGAAGGCTTTGATTATAAAGAGACCTTTTCTCTAGTATCCTAAAAGGATTCACTCAGAATTATTTTAATATTTGTTGCTCATTATGATTTAGAGCTCCACCAAATGGATGTGAAAATAACTTTCTTGCATGGAAGTTTAGATGAAGAAGTCTATATGGACCAACCTAAAGGATTTTTCATTGAAAGCAAAGAACATTTAGCTTGCAAACTTAAGAAATCAATATATGGACTCAAACAAGCTTCTTGACAATGGTACCTTAAGTTTAATGATACTATTATTTCATTTGGATTTAAAGAAAATATTGTTGATCAATGTATTTATATCTAAAGGTCAATAGGAGTAAGTTCATATTTTTTATTTTATATGTTGATGATATATTAATTGTAAGCAATGACCTTGGATTATTGTTGAAACTAAGGACTTTCTCTCACAAAATTTTGAAATGAAAGATATGGCTAAGGAAAAATACGTGATTGGAATAGAAATATTTCAGGATCGTTCACGTGGATTGTTAGGTTTGTCTCAAAAAGCCTATATAGAAAATATTTTAGAGAGATTTAGAATGGATAAGTGCCCATCAAGTCCAGTTCCCATTCAAAAAAGGGATAAATTAAACCTTATGCAATGTCCAAAGAATGAATGGGAATGGAAAAGAATGGAGGGAATTCCTTATTTGTCTACAGTTGGAAGTTTAATGAATGCACAAACCTGTACAAGGCCAGATATCAATTTTGCTACTGGTATACTAGGAAGATACCAAAAGGATCCAGGATTTAATCATATGTTCATATATAAAAGGTTTGAAAATCTTGAGGTCATTGGCTACTCAAATTCTAATTTTGCTAGATGTGTTGATGATAGAAAGTCCACATTTGACTACTTATTCATGCTTACTGGATGAGTCATATCATGAAAAAGTGGAAATGAATCTATCATAGCTTCCTCCACTATAGAGGCTGAATTTGTGGCATGCTATGAAGCCACACTTCATGCTTTATGGTTGCAAAATTTTATATCAGGCCTTGGAATTGTTGACACCATTCATAGACCGCTGAAAATTTATTGTGATAACTCCACAACAGTTATTTTCTCAAAGAATGACAAGTACTCTAATAGAGAAAAACATATGGAGTTAAAGTTTCTTGTTGTTAAAGAAGAAGTACAGAAACAAAGAGTGTTTATAGAGCAAATTAGTACTAACCTTATGATTGCAGATTAATGGATTACCTCCAAAGACCTTTATTGAACATGCCAATAGAATAGGTCTTAAAAATAATCCATGATTTTAAACATTTACCAATGTGATGGATTATGCTTTATTAATGATGATGATGATGCTCTATTACATTTTGATATCAATAAAGTGTTTATGATTCTATTGTCTTAGTTATTATGTGCATCGATGTGAATGAATATATATTTTTAGCAAGATTAGTCTCAATTTGTAGAGACATTATGTGGGCTCTGATGATTTCTTCTTTCGAACACTATATTGAGCAGATGTTTAATATTGTGGTATATGGAAGGGACCATGTTGTTTAAAGACATAGAACCGTCATGACTCATACTATTGATTTGTTTAATAATAGTATTATGTAGCAAATTTGAATAGATAATTGTGTACACCTTATGTTGTCTTAGTATACTATCATGATTAATGATCATTCTGACCAAGTGGGAGAATGTAAACAATTTTATTGGTCCCTTATGTGGTCCCACATGATAATTAGTAGATAATAACAAGATTATCTATCTTTTTTATGATTGGTTCTTAATTAGAACGTTGTAACCGCTTGATGGAAGCGGTTACGTGAAGATAAAGTAGAGGACATGGTCCTCTCTCCACCCAACGAAGAAAAAACCCTAACAGTGACCTATTTATCTTAAGGAAAATTGTCAAAAGGAAAGGGCAAGGGAGAGAAACCTATCCTACAAAGATTCGTCAATTCGAAATGGAACCAGGTATGCAATTTACTTTAGAAAAACATAGTAGATAGTAGATAGAAAATCCATTTTGTATGATCTGATTCATTCACGAAAATGCATGCTATAATTGGTATCAAAGCCTAGAATGAATTTCGAAATCTTAATGCAAACTACATGCTACTATCAAAATAGGTTAAAAGACAACGCAAAAAAGAATAAAAAAATTGACAGACTTGTACGAACACAACATTGCACACAACAGAGCACCCCAAAATTACATACAAGTGAGTTTCATTATTAAAAGCCACAACACTTCTCTTAGTATTTGTTCAATGCTCTAAGGAGACTTCAAATCATATTCATTTTTAGAAAATTCCTTTGTGCAACATGCAACTTTCCTAGGTTGTACATAAATTCATAACATACTACCAAAAAATGTCATTGGTAAAAGTAAATTTAAATACATAAAAGTAAATAAATTTAGGAGTTAGCATGTCAAAATGTTTGTCAACTTAATATTTCTTTGGTTTGGGAGTTAGCATGTCAGAGTGTTCTTCAAAATTTAAGCTCTTCATATTAACCCCATAATACATCTCTATTTTAAAAGTTATCAATCCAGAATAGTGCAGTCACTCCATAATATATACATACCATTTATATTAATACCAAATTATATGACGAGTTTTGTTTTTGGATTGGTAGTGAATATTCACATTACGAGTTGTTTGTTATATTCACTAGAGTTTATTTCACCACAAACAATTCAAATTCAATCACCAACTAGGAACTTTATAAAGACAGTTTTTGCTTTGCAGCCAAATTTACTTGCTTGGTACTATCAAAATATTTTAAAAGATAATGCAAAAGAGAAGAATTTTTTTTTGACAAACTTGTATAAATACAACATTGAATATAACAGGGCACCCCAACATCATCTCCCAAGTGCATTCGGAGCCACCTAACGGTCCCCAGGGCTAGGTCCTATTCCCTCATCAGGGGCAATGAAATTGAATTTATCGTTAGTGTAGTATCACCTCCCTCTCCAAACTACTACATGGGAAACAAAAACCTGGATAAGATAAAAACCGATAGTAGGTTCTTCGTCTCCGAGCTACTACTTGGGAAACAAAAATCTCGAAAAGACAATCCCGTGTCTATGACCACGAAACCCACTTGATTTTGAGGACGCCAGCTCCTAATCAATTTAAAATTACATGAATTCAACTTCAGTTTATGCAAAGCCATTTGTAAAGTATCCCTTGTCAGTTAAAACTTACATGAGCCTTCATCTAACTTGAGTTCATGAAGAGCTATATGTAAATAAGACAAAGAGATCCCTTCTCTCTTAGAAATTGCCAAGAGTGCTTCATCAATAATATGGAAGTCTTTGTCACATTGAAAAGGACAACAAACGACTAAGTTTTAAAGTTTATAAGTAAGCAAGGAAGATAACTGTCACTAGAAAACTTTCTGTAAGTGAGAACTTATTATTTTTCCCATGTTTTGGTCTACATCTCTCTTTTCAATAAGTAGGGAGTAATTCAAGCTTTAAGAACCTTGGTATTTATTACAAGAAGGCGATCTAATGAAGATTATATGATGCAATCCAATGATGAGGGTAATGTAAGCATGTAAAGTTGGAGGAACCTTGCTTACGGTCAAATGAAATGAAATGAAATGAAATGTAAGCATATATTGTTACATCTTAAAACGAGTAGATCCAAAACAAATTATAACACTTAAATTCTTGAAGTCTATAGAAAAGCCTTATGTAGGACAACATAAAACAAAAAATAGAACTTTCCTATTCAATTTGGCAACCAAAGAACCAGAAGCATTAATTCACAAATACCCAAATTCAAAAGTAAAAATTTCATTGCAACATCAACCCAAATCTTCAATAGTAAAACACGAAAAGAACAAAAGAGTGAATAAAGGAGCTCAGGGAGGCAGGTACAGTGGTTGACCTGATTTCTTAGCAATATGATGGTGAGCCACTACAACAATCCGTGTGGGGATTTCAATCAAAACAGAGTTTATTATTGACCTTCATCAAGTAAGGTATTCCTCATCTACCCTTTCACCATCCCTAAATAACCTGTGTCGTACGATGGGGATGTGCTTCACTTTGGCATATTCTTCTCCTTCTTTATCCCATACCTTCTTAATGAACTCTCTTGGCATGTTACGAAAAGTGTGGCTTTCTATTGCCTTGAGGTTCTCCACCCCAAATGGAGCCACCTCTAGCTTGCAACACTCATAAAAGTGCATCTCGGCGAGTTCCGGCATAGCTCCCTTCCCAATATGTACAAACCTCAACTCATCTAAGCCTAGGATTACTAAAATTTTGAGCTTCAGAAATCCGTCCTCTCTGCATGACATCTCTTCCCCACAGAAAGTCTCGCTCCGAAGGCGGAGATCCCGTAACATGGGCAAATGCTGCAAGGCATTTAGAGGGTCCTCCCTTGGACCTGTGCCTTGTAATTGTAAATTCACAAGACTCAAGAGTGACCCACTCTTCAAGGCATTGAGGGGCCAGTGGAATGCTATGCTCTGCAGGGTAGGCGAAAGTGATGACACGAAGTCTGAATCAAGTGGCTCTTTCTCACCTTTATTTATTCTTATAAAGAGCCTCTCTAAGTGTCTCAGTTTCGTGAGGGAATCACAAATAGTGTTCCAGTCTCGTCTTTTCACACAAGTGATGTGTAGCCATCTCAATTCTGAGAGCTTCCCCAATTCATTGGCCTGCTCCGTGCCCCCATCCATCCGAATAGTGCTTAACTCATATAAGTATTTTAATGTGCTGAGTCTTGTTGGCATCACCACACCTTCTACCGTGTTTTTAAGGCTAACAAGTAAATTGCGAATAGCATGTAGACGAAGGATTTCAGTGGGCAACTCTGTAACATTCGTTCCATATAGATTAAGAGTTTGTAATTTGCACAGGTTACCGATGAACTTGGGAATCGTGCCAATATTTGTAAATGACAAACTCAAGTATCTTAGGAGGTAAAGCTTAACAATTTCACTAGGAAATACTTGGATTGTCCCCTATCTAGATTTAGCACCCTCAACATTCGAAAGCTCAGCAATGCAGGAATATATTTTGGACCCAACATGAGCAGAGTACGAAGTCGAGAGAAACTTCTGCCCTGTGGATATTGAGCAATGTCATCGCTGCAGACTGACAAACGACGGACTTCCTCGTTCGGATTTATGTCATCTGTTGCCAAAGTAAAGAAATTTCCCTCCCTCCTTTTTTGACTGATTAGCCGATGCATTAAGTCATGAACCTTACATTTCCAAATTCTTCCATCAAAATAATAATCAACTACCTCAACTAAGCTCCTATGAACAAGTTCCTGGAGGTAGTTATAGGCAAGGTCTTCAGGGATTTGTTCATTCATTGGCTTTACAAAGCCCTCAGCAACCAATTGTTGAATAAGTTTAAATATATTAACTTCATAGTCTTCTGGATATAAACCAAAATATAAGAAGCAATACTTGAGATAGTGAGGGAGATCATCATAACTCAGCCAAAGCACTTGGTTCATAAAATCCACGGTTTTGGTTTTCTCTAGAGTTGCACTGAGATTTGTAAGTACCTTATTCCATTCACTCGTTGTCTTTGTCATTAAAAGCCCACCCATAGTCACAATTGCTAGAGGCAATCCTTTGCATATTTTGAGGATAAAATCTATTGATGGACTTTCAATTTCAGGGGGAGGAGTTGCACCAAAGGCCTTCTTGCAAAATAAGGTGCATGCCTTCTTTTCGGGTAGAGTTTCCATTTTGTAGACATTTTCTTGGTACAGTGAGCAATACCATGCAACATGATGATAACGAGTAGTTATTATAATTCTACTATTCAGCTCATTTTGAGGAAACACATACCTTAAGTCATCCCATGCACTTTCAGTCCATACATCATCTAAAATAACTAAATACCTCTTTGTCTTCATATAATCCTTGAGATCTCCAACTAGTTGCTTGATGTGCTCGGTTTCGTTAGAAGAATGTTGTTGCTCCATGCCTACGGAATTTCCCCCCTTAATGTTCATGAAGCTATTGAACATATTTTTGAGGAGTACAATTTGGGAAACTTTCTGAGATACAGTAACCCATGCACAACAGTTGAATCTTTTTTGCACCGTCTCATTCTCATAGACTTTCCGAACTAGGGTCGTCTTGCCAAGACCCCCCATCCCGAACACAGAGATCACTACAAGTCCCGAGTCTTCTTTAAGCAATTTCTCCATCAGCTCATGCTTGGGCTTCTCAATGCCTACGATCTCTGAATCGTCAGTAAACAATGGCTGGATCAGTCGTCGTCGAGTGTTGTCTGAAGCACTAGAGCTGGTGACTCCACTGATCAGTGATGTATTGGCAAACATATTCTTCCTCTCTTCAATTCCATGAAAGAGGCTTTTAATCCTTTTAATTTCTGTGCCAATTCGATGTTGTGCTCTACGCTTTTCGGTGAAGTGGACAAAACTGCCAAGAAGGCTGGGCTGATCATCATGGTTTTGTGGTCCTAGGCAAAGTAGAAACTCATCCACTACATTCTCAATATCATAAGCCACATCCCTCACTTGTCTCACCCATTCTCTTACAATTTCTCCAGTGTCTTGCATATGATCTACATCTTTCAAAAAAGCCCATATGCTCCTGAGAGTTTTTTCAAGTTGGACCACTTCATGGCACACCCCACCCAACAAGTCCGCCTCTTCCTTGATTACATCGGCTAGGTACTCCACAACAAGACCCACCGCATCTCCGGCCATTTTTCAAGCTCTAGTTTTCTGTCTTAGATCGATCCCTCTGTGTAAAACTTCTGTTGCTGAAAGAGCAAATGAGGAAGGAATGCCCTTCCATCCTTACAAGTCTTCCCAAGTCAAATGATAAACTTGGTTGGATGGCCCACCAGACACATGCAGAGTTGTTGAAATTATTGAGCGTGTGGGGCCATGGATGCATGGTCATGTTTGTGCTGAAGCAGATAAGCGTGGTCTTCCAGAATAGATGAAGAGTAACCTACAAATGCACGCGAAACTACGAACATACGCTTAGAAATCTTTCTACCCATGGTCACCCTTGTAATACTGCACAACTTGATACAATTCATGAAGCCATGAATAGTGTTTTTTGGCCATTTTTATTGATTATTTCAACAAAAGTAGGCGAGAAGGGTGGGGAGAATCCATAACAGCTGGGAACCGCAAATCTTATCATTCAAACTATTTTCCAGGTTCTTCTTAACTATTCAATTTCTCTTCCTCGCACTCACGAAACTATTGATCATTTTTTCTGATTGGGGAAAATGACCTAGACACGCTATATTATAAATATATTATAAAAAACAGTTGAATCTAGTGTTGCACTCGTGTTGGGTTCTGGTTGAGTTTTGCCAAACACGAACCCGATACCACTTATAACATAAACCCGACACGACTAGAATAAATCCGATCCATTTAAAATTTTATTTTTTAAATTAATTTTTAAATTTTTTTAAAAATAGTGTTAATATATATTAAAAATTTTATATTTATAATTTTATTCGGGGCAAGTCAGGTTAGATCACCTAAAACCCAAATTTCAATACCAAAGCTGACTCATTAAGGTCGGGTCGGGTTTTACCATATACCTAACCTAAATGGCATCCCTAATTGAATCTTCTCTATGTTCTCTCAGTTTAGTAAATTTTTCGTCTTGCCTTAGAACCCCTTCCGTGAACATACATATTATCCCAAGACTCTGATTTTTCTAAATAAAGTTTCTCAATGAGCTCATTCTTGGGCTTCTCAATGCCTACAATATCATAGTACTTCATGAACATAGGCTTAGCCTATCTAGGGGTGGCTAACATGTGGACCGCTTGTGGGTTGCCTATATGCCCTGCCCAATAGGGCCATTGCCACCCTGCCCCGTTAACTATGGTTAGCCGGTGTTTTCTTTTTTTTTAAAAAAAAAAAAAGTTATCGGAGTAGGCCTACAACCCCTCAAAGGGGGCCAATGGCCATGCCAGGCTCACCTCCCACCACTATGGGTTGGGCCCGACCTAACCCGCTCCAAGAGAGGGATGTAATGGACCCAGCTATCCCACCAAAATGGGCCGTGGATAGGGCCCAACTAACCAATTGCCACCCCTACCCGAAAGCCCATGGCTTGGCTTGCGCCCATATAAGTTTCAAGACGAGCCAAAATTTTGGCCTTAGCTCAAGGCCTGGGCTGGGCTTTGGAAAAGAATTTTCAGGCCTAGCCCAATCCGTGCGCAATGCTATAGTAGGGCTTGTTTAGTGGGGTGGTGGACATGGAATAGAAAGAGGTAGGGGCATTTAGGTAACTTTAAGTCACATGTGTGTAAGGTCATTTCTAACATTTTAGTGAAACTACATACATTTTTAATATTTCAGTCTCATTAATTTGATCTAACGGCCTACTAGCCACCCCGGCAATTGGTTATTTAAGCTAATCTAATCTAATATGTTATGCTGACATTATAATAATGCAAAACTATAATGCGATTTGCGATGTAATGAAGATATATCTTTCTTTAGCTTTTCTACCTTTCTAGTAGAATTGATCATTCAACAAAGGTAGTTTAAGAGGTTGTTTAGGTGTTGAATTTTTTAGAAACGAAAGTAGAATTTTTTAGAATTAATTTCAATAATTTACTTCCGAATCAAAATTAAGTTCGATAACGGAAGTTTTTAGAATAAATTTGGATGTCGAGTTAAACGTATTTTTAAAATTTTAAACTAATATAACTCTCTCTCTCTCTCTCTTGAACTTATGCTGGGAGCCAAAATTGACGGAATCACCTTACGAGGTAAAATTTTTAGGTGATTCGGTGATTCCGGTCAACTCTGTCTTAAAACTGCGTATAATAAATTTTTAGGTGAAATTTTTAATTCTGCCCACCTTTTGCAAACAAACATAATTCTAATAATTCAGGCTAAAATTGGGATAGAACCGATAAAATTTTACATGAAAACAGCCCCTAAAATTCACTTTTGTGCTTAAAACAATTCTTTAAGTGTACACATACTAGCATAACTCAAGGTAAGTTAACTCGTAATATGTGAACTAGTATGTCACTATGCAATGAGACCAAAATGAACAACCTATTGTAGAGTGGCACTTGGCATGGAAAATTGATTGTAGTTGGTTAACTCCCAAACTTTTTATTGGTTAATAGACTGAAATTGGTTTTCATTGCCATGCTCTCCTCTCCAACGGGTGACTCATTTAGTGCTTGTTTTATATGGGCACATTTAAATTTATTTCAAATTTTAAACATATTTTTCATTTGTATTGTATTTAGTAGTTCAAACTCTTGACTCAATACTAAACCTCAATCCACTAGCATACCTTATCGTGACAATATATGTACTCATTTGCCGCTTAGATAAAAAGAAAAAGTATGTGCTTCATTGTAACTTCTTTACTAGAAAAGCATGATTCCATCACCTAATGAGCATAAGATTTCTTTATATTATTTCCAAAACAATTCGGAAACACATAAGCTAACAAGATGTAGACAACTGTGATGGCACAATATTTTACACACCTTTTTTGGGTAATATTTTCTTTATGTTCAGGTGTGGAATATCTAAGGTTGATTAGACTTTATTAGAGAATTTCCATTATAAAATGCTCTTAATTTTACTAAGCTTACTAGTTTCAACTTTCGAGTAATCTCTATATCATTGATAATATCGATTCCCCACTTGGACATGGGACACGTTGGTTTTGTGGTCCTAAGGAATAAACAATGGAAAAACTTCTACTGAATTATTATCTAATTTAGTTGGCTTCATGGATTAAAGAAGCTTTAAAAAAAAAAAATGAAGTCATGAAGTTGTCTTCCCAGCAATTTCTAGTAGGATTGAATATTCAACATAAATAGGTAGCGTTGAGACAAATCAGTTGCACCTAAATTTGACCCATTCAAACAAATGATAAAATGGGTAGGAGTGTCAGTTGTGCAATTTGAAGCCTCAACGTTGTCTCTTACTGGAAGCTTCTTAAGAGGAATTAATCAAAATGGCCTTGTAATACATCGTATTACACAGAATATCATCAACTTTTAAGTAATACACAAAATGAACTTACGCACATGTAAACCACCACACATGTGGCAGAATTATCTAAAATACATTTTTTTTCATTTTATTCTTTTTAACTTCACCAAATAACTATTTCTCATTTCTCCCACCTTTGCCACTGGCTCAGCCTCTACCATCGATTATACTATCTTTACCACCAACTTCGTCATCTTCGCCACCGCCTCCATTTTATCCAATTCCGTCTTCTCCTTCTCATCCACTGTCACCTTCTCTACCTCTCTTCTTTTGTCATCTCCTCCTCTTCTTTTTCCTTCTCTCTTCCTCCCCCTTTTCCTCCTCTCCTCCTCTCCTCCTCTTCATTTTCCTACTCTCCCCCTCTTCCTCCTCATCCACCTCTTAGTCCTCTTCTTCCCTCCCTCTGCTCCTCTTTCTCTCTCCTCTCCTCTCTCTCTTCCTCTTCCTCTTTTTCTCCTCACTTGCCTCCTCTTCCACTCTACTATAATCAAAGAAGACTGGTTATAAACTAGCCGGTAGAGTGATTAGTGATGTGTTAACAACTTTATCTATTTTGGATCAATAATTAAGATGTTAAAGATTTGAATCACCCATATCCTTTGTTGTATCTCATTCAGTATATATAGACTATGTAAGTCCTGACTCATTATTGAAATGCTTTGTACACTCTACTTAGATTGCTCGTCATGATGAGGATGTAAGACCTACACGTGGGTATAGGCATGTGTGTAAAACTTGCTTATTTTTTTAGCATGCTAGGTGCAAGCATAGCCTATTTAAGTAAATGGTTTTATTTATCAAGCTAGATCATTTCATCCCCTTATGTATTTCCTCTACCTTCCTATAGCTTGATTTTATTTGTTGGCCTTCTTCATATAATTTAGGTGATTTTTAATTCACTATTCAATTTTCATTATCAACCCTATTCACCCCCTCTAGGGTTGTTAACGTTCCTTTTCAAGGTCTATCCCCTCCTCCCATCACTCTAATTTATAGTGCCTTCTTCCAATACATTACATCATTGAATACCTGCATTAAGTTACAAACATTAGAATAGAATGAGCTTAAGTTACAAGCAATTGGTGATTCACATATTCTTTTAGAACCATTTCTAATGAGAGGATAAAAAGATGACAACTTCCTTGATATTCACTCTCGGTGTATCTCACTCTCTCTCCTCTATCTCTCTACCCTCTCTCTCCTCACTCTCTCTCCTCTCTCTCTACACTCTCTCTCCTCTCCTCTCTCTCTCAAATGCACTCTATCTCTTTTATTATAAATTAAAATTTAAAATTAATAAGAAATTTTAAGAAATAAAATATATTATATATAAATAGTGAAAGTTTAATCTATTATTAAGAGTACCTTTTATTGAAAATTTAATATTTATATATTATATAGATAAATAGTAAATATTGAATAAAATATATTATATTTAAGAAGTTTATTTTAAAAATAATATTTATTTATTAAATAAAATTAATTAATAAAGTCATTAGCTACGTTATATTACAAGCGGCGCTAATAATGTAACTATTAGCGTTGCTTGTAGTAAAGCGTTGCTAATAGTTCTATATTTTTTACTTTTTATTTAAAATTTATAATTATTACTGACGCATTTTAAACAATGTCACTATTTTTAAAAATATTAGCGACGCTTAAAGATAAGCGTCACTAATAGTTATAATTTTTTATTTAAAATATATATCTTTTAATGACACTTGTTTAAAACATCTTTAGTAGTATAACTATTAGCAATATTTATTAAAAAGTGTCGCCAATAGTTTTATTAGTAGCGACGTTTTTTGCTAATATCTATATATTATCGACGCTTAACAAAAAGTGATATATATTTTATTTCATCACTAATAATTGTTTAACTAATAGGATGTTTATTAGTTGCTTTTAGTGACGTTTTTTATTGCGTCATTAATAATATATTTTATTGTTGTGATATATTTATAGAGATAATTTAATTTTTTAATTATTTTCAAGTGCGCCACCCCTCCGGATTACATATCCTAGCCTTACTTCCATTTCCACTGATACGCCACTCTTTGAGACGAGGCCCGCATCGGTGAGGGGCAGGTTACATGGACACGGGGCCATGCTGACCCACAGTGGCTCCGCATTGTCGACTCCGTTCCCATGCTGCATCACGATGACGCTCTGCACCATCTCCAGGACATGCACTTGCTCCTGCTTGCCAACCCCCATATGCACCACAAAGGACGACACGTCGATGGC
Organism: Saururus chinensis; assembly: GCA_035235625.1. Classification (NCBI taxonomy): domain Eukaryota; kingdom Viridiplantae; phylum Streptophyta; class Magnoliopsida; order Piperales; family Saururaceae; genus Saururus; species Saururus chinensis. The sequence goes on from CP141148.1 coordinate 11,701,154, forward strand.
AGATGTTAGTGGAAAAGCCTTTAGTATTGCTAAACGCCCTTGGGTGATAAAACTTTTCGCTGGTTACTTGATGTAGGTGATATCATTTCATGCAGTGAGGAAACACTACTTTGAGCTATTTTTCTTTCCACATCAATTATACGTGATCTTCCTTATGTGGATATTAGGGATTTCATTTTCAGCATGGTTATAGGGCCTATATTCTTATTTGCACTGGGTCGTTTTTTGAGATTTTTCCAATCAAGAACAACAGTTTGACATATTCTCAGCTCATTGCTTTCCATGCCATACGGTGGAATTGGTGTTCACAAAGCCAACAAGTATTTTCTAATAACTGCCTTCTCAATCAATCTCTATTATTCTGTCTTTGTCAAAATATATGTATTTGTTCACGGGAATATATTTTTATTTGTCAATACGGTAGATTTGAAGTATGCTCTTAGTTAACTTTATTTTCGTATAAAATTGTATTATATAAAATAATAAAATTTTACTATACTACAAAAGTGTAAAATTTTATTCTTTAAGTTAATATGATATTTTACCATTTGAATATGTCTAAGCTAGACAAAAATGCTTGGTTAATAGATGATGGGAGCCAACAACATAGAGAAGAAGGGGAAGGAAGAATACTTTTAATCCTAAAAACTTATTTTTTTCATGATTATAGGAAATGCAAAATTTTACTCCTTCAAAAAAAGCAAATAATTAAAATGGAAAACAAAATTAATAAATAAATATATTAAACATTAAAAGTAGAAGGAAACAAAAGCTAATATTTACTAGAGACGTGGGGAGAGCATAACTTCATGGTAAGGAAGTTTAGAACGATATATATAGAGGTGTGCTTCTGTCCACGGCTTCCACAAACCCCTGAAGTGGAGTTGTGATTTGATTTTCTAAGATGGGATAGTCCATCCAGTAGCTACTCGTGATGAGTCCTTGGAGACCATGGAATCTCTACTTCTTCCCATTTGAGAAGCTCCAAGTTTGGTTTGAATATCTTAAAGAGGGCGGCTGCGGGCTTGGTCCCACGTAATGACGAAAAATCCCATTTCCGATTTCTAAACAGCACTTCATCAATTCCCCGTGATGCTCAATCAGAGGTAGAATGCAAGATCCCATGTTTCCGACCAGCTGATCAAGAACAACTCTCAGTGCAAGAGGAGCAGGAGAAGATAAGTCCACCCGGTGAAGCGCCTCCCGGGTGTCCTGTGAACCTCAGTGGAAGATTGCAGATACAAACCAGTGATCCGTGAGAAGGCTGTCGGTGTAAACAGGCACGTACCCAACCGAACGCCTATCACACCCGTGCCTGTTGTGGGTCGTCCGGAGGTATCGAACTGTACATCTTGTCAACAGGCCGGGGCATTGCAAATGTCTGGCAATTTGGCATTGCTGGACGGAGATGGATTTGCACACCGGAGAAAGGATTATCAAGGAGAGGTTCGGCGACATCCCTTATACGGCTAGGGAGGGGTGGGAGGAAGATGAGCCACCCGTGCTGGGAAATTGGGCAGGTGCATATCACGGTATCGCCGTCAACCTTCGGAGAGGCTGTAGAAGCTGTCGGCGCCTTCCTTCTTCAGGGACCCAAAGCCAGGGCCGCTCGAGCGCTTACCAGGCTCTGGTTGTGGCATACGGCTCCAAAGCGGACGTAGTCGGTGACTCCTAGCCGTAGCTAGATGAGGGACGACCAGCCCGCGTCCAATTTGTGGAATTTATTACATTTACTCTGCTTCTTCTTCTTCTTCTTTGAGCATGGTTTTTTTGTCACGGGCCCAATTGGGTTCATACCCTTCCCTACCTGGGGTGGATGAGATCATGAGAACATGCGACGTAGTTTAATCTGGTACTTTACTAGGTACTCACAGGTCAAATTCACTGGCTCTCTAAGTCGAGTTTAGTTTGTTTTTTTAAGCGTTTTACTTCTAAAGATCCATTCCTTTTAAAACTGGATGAAGATAGGCGCATGCCTCATTCCTCGGTTTGAGGTTTTGCCCTTATATGTCCTTTGGTCATAATAGCTTGGACTGCCAATAGAATAATATGATTATAGTATAATCTATTTTATTATTATAATTATTTTTTAAATCTTTATATATAATTATTCTATTAAATAAATAATATAAGTACCTCTATAGTCATTTCTTTCACTAATAATCGGTAAGTTAATCGGATAACTATTAACTGTTCTATTATATTTTTTAAAATATGCTCAAAAAAACTAAAATAAATATTTTTTATTCACTTAATTAGATATTATCAAGGTAAACAACTAACATCATTATACTGTTATTTATAGTTGTTGTAAATAAATATTATAATAATTAAACATGAAACGTAAATATATATATATATATATATTAAGCATATATAATAAAATTATATTCTTTCTAATAATTATTTTTTATTATATGAGTCCAGTTCTAAGACATCCATTTGCTGCCTGTTTTAGAATAATCTCAAATGTGATAAGAGTAACAATTACCTTCTCACAATCAGTTGTCTTTAAAGGTGTAATGCAATTAAGAATGAGACTACATGCAGTGATGCACATCACCCATAATTGTCTCTTTAAAACAATGTTTGCAAACCTAGCCAGGACCCTAACCTAGATTAGTGGCTAGGCTGGTCAACCCAGGTTGACCAAATTATGACATCATCACTTATAAAAATTTAAAAGTCCCTCCATATTTTAGAAAAAAATTTACTTAAACTTATTCAAAACTTAAACTTATTCAAAGTTTCACTTAAACCTGTTGGGTCATTCAAAACTTGTTGATTCCAACCTATTTCAATAACTAAATCATTCTAAATTTTACAATCTCATATACAAACATGATTTACAACATAATCATAATTCCAACTAACATATACTAAATCTCAAAATAAACCACCTACACCACACAATAAAAGTTAAGCTAGCCAACACTCAAACCAAGCTAGTTTGAGATGGGCCAAACAAGAGTTTAATTCTATTAGCCTAAGTTCAAGCTTTGATATGAGCTAACTTGAGTCTAAACTCAAGTAGAATAGAGTTGACTAAGTAGTCCTACTTTAAACCACCAATCATTTTCATGCACAAAAACACACTCCATAATTTTAATTATTAAAAACAAAAAAAGACTCATATGTTTGAGTTATCAAAACAAAATCTAAATTAACCTGAGAGTTAAAAAATATTTGTACACAGTATCTATGTAGCTAATTAAGATTTTAGAACGTATGATTAAAGATGAATCGCGACCTAATAAAACCAAAAAAATTAGACAAAGTAACTAAATAGGAAACAATGAAGCAAAGTGAGTTTAAGAGAATATAAAATATAAATTACAAATGAATATTTTTTATAAAACATGTAGTTAGATATGAAATACTAGAAAGAACAAATTATCTTCTAAGTAGCCGCTTGTAACAACTATAATAAATGGTTGTAAGTAGTTAAATTAATTTAATAAATATTTACGATTTTAATAATATCTTTTGTTGAGTAAATCACCATGGTAAATCATGACATGGAAAATATTGTAAAATACCATAAGCCAATCTCTTTTGAAACTAAACTACTTAAGACTAATGAATATATATATATATATATATATATATATATATATATATATATATATATATATATATATATATATATATATATATATATATATATATATATATATATATATATATATATATATATATATATATATATAATTTTTAAATATGACAAATATGTAACTGATAAAGTGGTATGGAAGAACTTTTTCCATTACCTTCCATTTAGATAACATTCGGATAAAATTATTCTCTTATTTACTCATCAAATAAATTTAGTAATACTATTTAACTTTTTAACGGTACGGTACAGACTTTAGAATGTGTATCATTAGTAGCCCTACTAGGAGCTAGTTGCTTTGGCTCATTACTTCCTACTATTGCATTGCCAACTCCCTACAAATAATATAAATAGTCCCAATTACTTAATACGCAGGATGATTCATCGTGATAGATGCCATATGAAAATACCCTTTCATATGTCATCCTGCTTTCTCCAATATTGTGTCGCATGAGAGAGATGTGCTTCACTTTGGCATGTTCTTCACCTTCTTTGTCCCATACCTTCTGAATGAATTCTTTTGGCAAATCATGGAAAGTGAGTTTTTTCATTGCATTGAGGTTCTCCACCCCAAATGAAACCCCCTCTAACTTGCAACAACTTTGAATGCCCACCTCAGCTAGTTGCGGCTTGGCTCCGTCCCCAATATGCAATTCACCTAATTACTTGATTGCTAATACTTAGCCTCTAAAAGCCGTTTTCTCCACATGCCATCTCTTTCTCACAGACAGGCCCTGTAATAAGGAGGAGGTCCCATGACATGGGCAGGGAAGTATTTTTCATGCTCTACTCTAAAAACGAGCTGAGTGTAAGAAACACACATACAACATTCTTTTTTGAGATTGACATACATTAGTGTAAGTATCGTTTGTGCTAATGTATGCCTATAAGTGTGTCATTGATCTAAAAAATAAACACTTCATGTGCATCATTTACACTCGGGTCATGGTCAACAATGTGTATGAAAAATACTTCTCATGGCAGATGTTGCAAGGCATTGAGAGGGCCCTCCCCTAGACTTGAGCCAGATAATCCTAAATTCACAAGATTAAAAGATGACCCACTCTCAAGCGATTAAGGGGCCCATGCAATGTTATGCTCTCAAGAGTAGGCAAAAGGGTTGTCAGGAAGTCCATGTCGAATGGTTCTTTCTCACCTTCATTTATTGCTATAGCGAGGATCTCAAAGTGTCTCATTTTCGTGATGGAATCACATATGGCTTTCCAATCTTTCCTTTGCACTGACATCATGCGTAGCCTTCTCAAATCCGTTAGCTTACCCAACTATGTGGCCTGTTCTGTGCCCTCATTTATCCGTACATTGTTTAACTCATATAAGTACTTTAATGTGGCAAATCTTTTTGGCATCCTTACACCATCTTGCCCTTTTTTAGGGGTAACATTTAAACTACGAATAGCATGTAGGTGAAGGATCTTAGTGGGCAACTCCGTGACATTTGTCCGTAGTAGATCTAGAGTTCGCAATTTGTGTAGGTTACCGATGGTCTTGGGAATCATGTCAATATAAATATGTTTCAAATTCAAGTACAGTAGGTGGTATAGCTTCACAATTTCACTAGGAAACACTTGGATTTGTCTCCCACCCATATTCAACACCGTCAACATTTGGAAGCTCAACAATGTAGGAATATCTATTGGATCCAACATTACTAGGGTACGAAATCGAGAGAAATTTCTGCCCATTGGAGCACTATTGCCACTGTTGATTGACAGACGATGGACTTCCTCCTTTGAATTTATGTCATTTGTTGCCAAAGAAAAGAAATTTTCCTCCCTCTGTTTTTGTCCGATTAGCCAATGCATTAAGTCATGGACCTTACAACATTGAATCTTCCATCAAAATAATAATCCACGACCTCACCTGAGCTTCTATGAACAAGTTCCTAGAGGTAGTTATAGGATTTACAAAACCCTATGCATCAATTGTGAAAGAAGCTCAAATCTATTAACCATATAGTCTTTGGGATATGATCATCATTACTCAGCTAAAGCTCTTCGTTCATAAAACTAGTTGTACATAAATTATTAAATTCATAACATATTACTAAACAATGTCATTGGTGAAAGTAACTTTAAGTATATGAAAGCAAATAACTTAATCTCAAATATCAGTTGCAATGAGGTACACAATTTATGCTAGAAATTAAGTCTAGCTAGCATTTGCAAGGTTTAGGAGTTTGCATGTCAAAATGTTCGTTAAAATTCAAGCCTTTCGTATTAACCCCATGATGCATCTCTATTTTAAGAGCTATCAAACCAAAATAGTGTGGTCACTCCATAATATATTCATACAATTTATTTTAAGGCCAAATTATATGGCACTGTGCAGAAATATGCACTTAAGTACGGCTAGAAAAGGAAAAATCAAGTATAAACTGAAGCATAATAAGCATTGATAACCATGTGGGGCAAGAGTCAAGGGCCAAAATTTCAACAATTTCATAAAAGTATCTTGGATAACAAGACCCGTGACAGCACAAGCCATATGAGGCGTTGCAAGTTTTTTAGCTTTTCAACTTTAGGGGTTGTTTGGATAAAGATTATTAGGTGTAGCAAATTTTGATTTACCTTAGGGTTTTGGGTGTTGAATTCGGATTTTTTAAGAATTCATTCTTTCGATTCAATATAGAAACATAATTTGGTTTGGGTATGAAATGTTTTAGATGGAATCACGTTTGGATAACAAATTGTGTTTAAGGTTGGAATCTTTAGAATTGTTAAGTAAATTGACAAACATACCTTTTGATTGAAATTCTTTTAAGATAGAATCATGTTTGGGTAAGGAATTTATGTATCTTTTGGAATCATTAAATTTATAAAAAAATTATAAATATAACCTTGGTTTAGGCATTGTTTGCAGTTAGTGTACACCACCAACAATAGGCCCAGCCCGATGTGACCGGCTTTGGGTCACATAGAACGGTTTACAGTCATGTTAAAAACGTTTTTTTGCTGTAAATTGATTATAGAAGTACAAGAGGCATTATGCTCTTCCTTAGACATCCCTTTATAGCTTGATGGGCCTATGAAAGGCCGTACTGGCCAATTCGGGTGTGTATTGGCCGAGACCGGTATGGGGGGCGATACGCCCCCCACGTAAAAATCGATACATATCAGCCATATTGGCCCATACTATATTAATACGTCATATACATATCAACATGTTAAAAAAAATTAAAAAAAAATTTAGAAACAAAAACATGTTTCAAACCCAACCTCTTCAAAAATGACAATATTTTTTATATTA